>JAOSLQ010162666.1:0-14423 GCA_025629905.1 Lorius lory | reverse complement strand
TGGTTCATATAAATTCATCTATGAACCATCGCTCAGCTTTGATGATGAAAAAGCTACCTGGGAAGCGAAGTTCTAATCACCACTCTCTCACCACTTGAGCGCCATCTCGAACCCTGGGGTGGCGCTCAAGTGCCCTCCCCATCACGAAAGCCACTATGGAGTCCACAAAAGAATGCTCAGCCTGCAGCCAGCTATTGCCCCTATCCTGCTTTCCAACGAGGAAAAACGCAGCAGGGGACTCTATGCCGCGCTCCACATGCAAAAGTTGCGAAAACGAGAAATCCAGGCGGAGACGCACTGGGTCAAAAGATTACTCCACGAAGATTCCCGCCAAGGTGCCCAGGAAGAAAAGCCTTGGTGCTGCTCGCCCAGAGGTAGTTAAGTTCATCGACCCAGAAGAGCGTTGTGACGTTTTCTCCCTGTCTTACGGTTCAGGATATAAGGTGAGTCTTCTGTGTCCCTATTGTGGCTCCCGAAAGAAGGTGCGCGCAAACAGCCTCTCCAGGAAAGGCTATGCCCTATGCTCTAGGTGTGCTGTTGACCAGGATGGAAACCTGATAAGCAGTGGCACCTCTAGGATGCTAGTGCACAATATTCCTGAGGCGAGGCAGTGGTGGGTTGACGACAAGGACATCGACACGGTGTTCGCCAAATCACACTATTGCGCGAAGTGGCGGTGTCCTGAGTGTGGAGAGAAGTTCACTAAAGCGGTGAGATATTTCACACCGAAGTGTGAGTGCACACCGGAAATAACTGACACCAGCCTGGTGGTCACACACCCTGATATCGCACGTCAATTTTCAAGCCTTAACAATTTTGACGTAAGAGCGCTCAGCTACAACAGTGCCCGGAATGTATGGTGGGAATGTGACCAAGGTCATAGCTGGTGTTGCACTGTCTATCAGCGCGTCAATAGTAACACAGGGTGTCCTCATTGCTCCTGCAATGGCACCAGCAATGCAGAACGTGGAGTGGTTGACTATGTGACCTCACTGGTTGACAACGATGAGGTTGTCACTAATTCACGTTCCATCATCGCTCCGAAAGAGTTGGATATCTATATCCCATCCAGGGGTATCGCCATTGAGTTCAATGGGCTCTATTGGCACACTGAGTCTCAAGGAAAAGACTGCCACTATCATCAGGATAAATGGTTATCCTGTAGGGGGAAGGGAATTCAGCTTATCACGGTGTGGGAAGACCAGTGGCGTGACTCCCCAGAGGTGGTCAAGTCTATGTTGAACACATTGCTCAGTGAGTCTCAAGGAGCAGACGTAACTCATGATGGTGAACTTCTGGTAGAGCGTGTCCCCGAAGATGCTGCGGAATCATTTTTTGAGGAGTACTCCCTCTATGAGGTGCACCACAGTGATGTGTATATCGCATTGAGGTCTACGGATGGTTCACTGGTTGCCGTTTCAGCATGGAAAAAAGAAGGCATAGAAGCCGTTCTAAGCGGTTTTCACACTGTTGTGCCACTTAGGGAGAAGCATCGAAGATTCTAGTCGATTCTGGGGTATCCTGGGCACGATTGCAGGGGTGCAAGAGAGTCGTTATTGAAGTTCAATGTGACCTTGACTTATCGTGGCTTCTAGTGAAGCATGGCTTTGCAGAGGAGGGTCTCATCCCACCGAGGAAACAGGTCGTTGTGAATGGTCGCAGAATGCCAGAAACGCTTCCAGGACACGATTCCCCCACCATTTGGGACTGTGGGAAAATGCGCTATACGCTGGATGTTTAGCGTTTTTTGGAAAACATTTGAGAAATCACTTGACAAATAGATAGCCTGCCAAGTAGACTCACTGTACATCGCCTCTGAGAAGAGGACGTGATATGTGAAAACAAGACGTGTATCAAGTCGTGATGAAAATCGACGACGGTGCGCGAAATAGTGAATCAAAATCAAGAAAACTCTTATCAGCACGATGGTGCATTTGCATAGTGCAGAGGTTTGATGATATAATCAATCTTCTACTCTGCCATCAACAGTGGTAGGAGTTCATGTTAAGCCGTGTTGGAGTAGCTGGTTATCTCGTCGCCCTTTCAAGGCGAAGAAGACGGGTTCAAGTCCCGTACACGGTACTTTTGCTTAGTAGGTGATTTCCTGCTATAGTGATATGCTGCCTGTGGGGAGCTCCCTTCAGGCAGTCCGCGCAGTAGCCTCTTGGCAACACCAGATGGTTATTGCGTAATGCGGTTGTAATTCAATTGGTAGAATGCCACCCTCCCACGGTGGATGCTGCGGGTTCGATTCCCGTCAATCGCTCTGAGGCAGACATGACCACAATAGGGCGTGTGCCTGCGTAGCTCAATGGTAGAGCGGGGGAACACTCCGACAATATACCTTGGTCGGTGGTTGGAGATGTTCCTCGTCAGTGCCGGGTCAGTTCCGGTCGGATGCACACGTTCTTTGGTTTGCCTCTGCCATAATGCGGATGTCGTACAATGGCTAGTACCTCAGCCTTCCAAGCTGAAGATGCGGGTTCGATTCCCGTCATCCGCTCTGATATGTTTTATGCATATAGTCTATGGTGGAATGGCCGAATGGTTAAGGCGACGGTCTGCAAAACCGTATGTGCGGGTTCAATTCCCGCTTCCACTTCTGCGGAGAGATTATCCATTGTGGTAGACTTGATGCTTCATGCGGATGTGGCGCAATTGGTAGCGCACAACCTTGCCATGGTTGGGGTTGCGGGTTCAAGTCCCGTCATCCGCTCTGGTGGACACTATAGTGCAACATTGTGAGTAGAGTCACAAAAAAGAATTGAGAAATTCCTTGACAATACTCACAAAGTACGCTATAGTATCTATTGCACGCAGAGAGATAATCAATCTGTCTGTTTTGCCCGGTTAGCTCAGCGGAAGAGCATCTGGTTTACACCCAGTGGGTCGGGGGTTCAAATCCCTCACCGGGTACGATGACCTCGTAGTATCGCGTGGTCATGACAACCCTGCGTTGCACGGGAAACCGTGCGCGCGGGGGTCGATACAACGTCATGTTAAGCCTCTCTAGCTCAATTTGGGTAGAGCATCCGGCTCTTAACCGGAGGGTTGTGGGTTCGAGTCCCACGGGGGGTACCATGGCGAAAGCCACAGATGGGTTCATAGCTTAGTCGGCAAAGCACTCGGTTGAAGCCCGAGGGACGGGGGTTCAATTCCCTCTGTGCCCACGAGACAATTTCATATAGACTTGACACGCGGTAAACTGTATGGTACAGTTGATAGCAAAGATATTCTCCGGTAGCTCAATGGCAGAGCAGTCGGCTGTTAACCGACCGGTTACAGGTTCGAGTCCTGTTCGGAGAGCCAAGATGATATCCATCAAGAATATCATCTAACCAATGGGGAATTGGTGTCAATGGTAGCACGGGTGCCTTGCACGCACTTAGTAGGGGTTCAAATCCCCTATTCTCCACCAGGAAGAGCATGGGCTCTTCTAAAAACGGGTATTAGCTCAACTTGGCAGAGCACTCGCTTTGGGAGCGAGAGGCTGTGAGTTCAAATCTCACATACCCGACCAATTTTACACCCTGCCTCACTATATGGACATTTCCATTGGTGATGTAGGGTGTTTTGTTATCACATTAGGTTCTCGTGTCCCTTTTAAGTCATAGCCACAACCGGTAATGCACCTCCGCGAGGAGCCACCTACCGACTTGACATTAATGTGTTCTCAGAGTAGGGTTAACCTCCAGTGAAGTTTCACTACTAATCACTAGCCCGATAAAAATCATGGAGGCTCCGGCAACATGACCAACGTGAAATCTATCAATCTCAGCGATGACGACTATGACGATATGGTGGACTACTGGGAGCTCCAAGACGCTTCTCAACTAGCAAAGTTAGCAGAAGCGTCCTATTGGCAGCTTGACATGGATTCTGACTACCTGTTTAGAAGAATTTTCATTGACCTATGGGCTCCCCAAGTAGAAAAGCTTCGCGGGATTATCCCTGAGGATGATTTCGACTACCTCTCCCACCTCGCCCACACCTCACTAGCCGTGCATAAGGGGCAGGAACTGCTTAGCGACTCCAGGGAGAAGTACCCCTACGACCCAGAGAAGCCAGATGGACATCCACTTAGCGAAACAGAGCGTGAGAGAGGCATCAGAAACAAGTGGTTTGACCTCTATGAGTCTTCTAGGCATTACATCTTGTATTGCGCGCAGAAGTTTATGGCGTACTTAGCATCCAATTCAGTGGATGTTACTTTTTCCTATGAAGACCCCGATGAGGAGCAAGTTTATCGTGAGAACCTTGGATATTATCTGTTCGCTATAGTGAAAAGACCCGGGGATAATCTAGTGCACTATCTCTATGACGAGTGTGTCTTCATGAATGACTATCAGAGGATTGTTTTCCACCGTTCACCGGATGACATGGAAAGAAAGTTCATGGAGAAGTATCGCGCTGGCACCCTGGAAGAAAGTGACCTCTCCTCTGTTGTCACGCGACTACCCTATTGGTGGACGTAGCCTTAATGCTCCACCACTCAAGATTTGACACCGTTCCCCCATCTGTGGTAATATTCCATTTGTACTTAACACACATGGGGATGACACGGTTTCGACACCTCATCATCACTGTGGTGAAGCGACTTGGAGCAGGCACCATCAACTGCCATATAAGTGTTGTGGTGCAAAACAATAAATGCAAACGATAATGACATCAATGCAGACTACATTGCTGATGGAATCGCTGAGCTTGAGGCTTTTGCCAACGAAGGTGCTCTCGTAGCGTAATCCACACTTCACAGCAATGTGGCGGTTGACACCTTATTCCACCGATGGTGAGTGTCAACCATCATGTGACATCGGTGCGCTCTACTCATTGTGAAGGCTAGTGAATGGAGTCGTACTTTAGCCTTCGCCTAGCGGATAATCGCTTTCGTTGCTCTACGCGCGATTTCCGTGGTGGCTGTTGGATTAAAAAGCAGAGCAACTACGGTCGTAGAAGAACATGGTGAGATGTGGTGGACTCGGGTTCAATTCCCGACATCTCCACTTGTTGACGCCCCTCTTGGGAAGACGATTTGTCGTCCCGGGAGGGGTGTCGCTATTTATAGACAGGAGCGATACCTCCGTGTCCCTTTTTGATGCTCTAACTGGATTTCTTAACAAAGACAACACCCTGCTCCCCTGGGGTTGCCCCCTTAAGAAGCAGGATGTTCACGTGGCATCTTCTCTAGACCTATCCAGTCACTTAGAAGCGAACGATGTTGTTCACCGGCATGTAGTCCATGGAGACCTCTTTTACTACGTCACCAGACTGTGGAGCGTGGATAATCATTCCACCCCCAGCGTAGATTCCAACATGGGTGGCACCACTATAGAAGGACACGATATCCCCTGGCTCAGGAGTAGATACTTGCACTCCGCTGTAGGCTTGGTCTTGAGATGTGCGCGGAATATGCTTTCCAACCTGAGAGTATGCCCACGAGGTGAGCCCAGAGCAGTCGAAGCCACCTGGCTGTGAACCTCCCCACACATAAGGGGTGCCAATCTGGGAACGTGCGGCTTCTACAATCTGTGACCCTACTGATGAGATGGATTCTGGGGATATTTCCGGAATTGGTGATGGGGTCGGCACAGCATTGATTCCCCACTGATTGATGATGCCATTGACCCTATCGCGCACTGTATCTACCAGCTCGGGTGCCACCGGGCGAACAACCTCGTCAATCACAGTGTTAACGGTATCCTGGATTTCTTCTGGGGAGGCGTATACTCCGACTCCGTTGCGAATTTGCTGGATTGATGGGCTGTTGATGATAATATCAACAGCTGTCACGACGTATCCTTCTCCTGTGATGTTGCCCAGCCCATCTACGGTTGCATCAATGGAGGCGTTGATTGCTGACTCTGCGTGAGCCTCCATGCCTACCTGGGTGTCTTGCACTTGCTGCATGATGTCTCCCAGTGGGGTCGCCTGCGCTGTGGCTGGTGCAGCTGACATGGCGATGGCTGCGCTTGATGCTGCAAATACCTTTAGTGGTGTATAGTTGTTCTTCTTCCGGTGCTTGCCCATTGCTATATGATTCTCCTATGGTGTTTCTTGTCGGGTGATGGAGTTGATACCAAATCGTTATGCTCTCTTGAGCACAATGTGACAATCTACCACATGCTACTAGGCACATGCAATGTTAGACACGTCACTGCGCACTTCCTCCTCCTTTTTTCTAACATGGTGTAATGACTATTCATAGGGAGATATAGCGTGCAATTTTGCGATTCAAGGAACCCCCTGAATGCCATCATGACCAGCATAAACACGCTCAATTTGACAAAATCATTCTCTATGCTGTACAGTAGTAATCACTGCCAACGAGGAGAAGAGCTTCTAGAGTGCATCTGCGGTTTACTTACCTCTGTTGTTCTCTTCTTTTTAGTGGCAGTACCCACAATGCCTTCATAGCTCAGCCTGGATAGAGCACTCGGTTTCTACCCGATTGGTCGGGGGTTCAAATCCTCCTGGGGGCACCAGCGACGCTGGAAATTCAGTAGCATATATGGATTTGACAAAGTTCAGCGATGTGTGTTATGATGGTTTTCAGAAGTTCAGAGATGAATTTCGTCGCAATTGCATACGGGAGTACTGGCTCTCAGGTATGGTTACTATTTTACGGATAAAAATACAGCACCTACCGACTTTTCCGTCTCCCTTATGCGCTCTGCGGATGTCGTACAATGGCTAGTACCTCAGCCTTCCAAGCTGAAGATGCGGGTTCGATTCCCGTCATCCGCTCTGGGGCACACAGTGTTTTCCTCACCTCCTCGCGCTGTGTGCCCCTTTTTCGTACCCTGTCGAATTTTTTCAGTTTGACACCATAATGGAAGAAATGATATGCTTTTCAGCATCAATGCCATTATGGATGTGACAATGCCTCTGTAGCTCAGTCGGTTAGAGCTCTGAACTCATAATTCAGCGGTCGCGGGTTCGAGCCCCGCCGGGGGCACCGCCAACGCCAACTCTATGGGTGGTGATTAGGGAGGCGAAACGTGGATAAATCCTCGCAACTGATGTCACTTGCTTCTGTGACGCTATGGTTTGTTGCCCTAGCGTCAATCCCGGCATCTTTTGCCATGAGGCTCCCTGTCTTCTATGGGGAGGTGGCAGCATTTGCAGCCTTCGTTTCGCTGCTATTCATGAGGTTAACTGGAAAGAGCACTCATCAGAGGATTTCCGAGATGTATGACGAGAAGAACTCCATAGAGAGTTGATTGGTTTGTAGTGTGGCGGTCTTTTTGCCAGTGTTGAGACATTTTAGAGCCCCCGTGTTGTGAGTTTGAAAAAATAATTGCTACGCCTCTTGACAACAATTGATTCACCATGCTAATGTCTAATCATGGCTTTTGCGGAAGGAACTCTTTCTAAGAAGCCAACTACAATGCTTCTGTGGCGCAGATGGTTAGCGCGTCGCCCTGTCACGGCGAAGGTCGCGGGTTCAAGTCCCGTCAGAGGCGCAAAGCAAGGTGCTACAATGGTTTGACAATGTGATTCCATATGTGGTAACATTGCTAAAGCTGCATCGCAATGATGTGTGCCGGAATAGCTCAATTGGCAGAGCGCTCCCCTTGTAAGGGAAAGGTTGCGGGTTCGATTCCCGCTTTCGGCTCTGTGCTCCACATTTTGGGGTACCATGGAGGATAGGCGAATGGAAAGCAAACCGCCTTGAAAGCGGCCGCCGGTGAAACGGTTGCGGGTTCGAGTCCCGTGTCCTCCGCCATGCCATAAGAATACTCTTGTGGTGCGTAATAGAAATGAATATCTTGCCGGAATAGCTCAGTAGGCAGAGCACACCCATGGTAAGGGTGAGGTCGTGGGTTCAATTCCCACTTTCGGCTCTGTTGGAAGCTTGGTGAGGAGTATCTTCGCCAAGTAGACAACTACTGTTAACACGGAGTGGAGCAGCTAGGTAGCTCGCCAGCCTCATAAGCTGGAGGTCAGGGGTTCAAATCCTCTCTCCGTCACCATGTCGATATAGTTCAGCCTGGTAGAACACACCTCTCATAAGGGTGCAGTCGTAGGTTCAAATCCTACTATCGACACCAGCGCTCAGCGCTTTTCAACGACTCCATGCGCGATAGTGCACATGGAGGCTTTTACGTTTTAAGACAGATGAGGAAGACATGCCCATCCCCTACGATGGATACAGAAGGTTTGAGCTTCGTCCCAGCACAGAGAAGTCCCTGGAGCGTTTTGGACGCAAGGGTAAAACTATCGTCATCTATGGAGTACCTCATTTTGCTGACAAAACATTCTATGAGACTGTCACAGAGATGATTCATGAAGATTCTCAAGCATTGGGCAGCGACAACGGCGCTGAGCACGTTGTGCATGTGGAAGGAGTCTCCCCCTGTCCAGATGGTGAATCATGGGACTTTTCGCACGTTAAGCAAAGAGTCTGCGAGATTACCGGATTAGTACCACAAGATGAACTCCTCGATGAGATTGACGACTATGAGGTTGTTGACATTTCTTGGGAGGAGCTATCTCGATGGGCGAAGAAGAAGGTTGACCATGATGTCAGGAGATTGTCTGATGTAGTGGCGAAAATCAGCACGATGAGCCCAGACGAAAGGCTCTATGCGTCAATGATGCTAAAGAAGCGAATCCTCAAGGAGCCAAGTCAGAAGAGATGGAGCGTGGCAGCTAGTCTTATCCCTGGGGTTCGTCAGATGATGAGGGGTCGCTCACGTTTCGCTGCGAAATATGCTGACCTTGACCCTAGAAACGTATCCATGGTATGGGGTGGAGCACATGTTGAAGACATGGTGAAATACCTTCGTAGAAGAGGGTACCGAATCCATAGCAATCAGAAGATTATGTCGAAGCAGGAGCGGGATAACTATCTTCTTCGTCATCGGATAGGAGTCCCGAAGGATAATGCTGAGCAAATGTGATTAGCATCACATTGTTCAGGTCTTGATTGCACAAAGAGTTTCCGCTATGCTATGGTAGTATGACAATCACATAGAGCATACCTCTGTGGCGGAACTGGAAGACGCGCTAGATTTAGGTTCTAGTACCCCAGTGGTGTGTGGGTTCGAGTCCCACCAGAGGTACCAATCATCGTCATTGTGACGAGGATTCTTATGCCTGTAGCTCAATTGGCTAGAGCAATGGTCTCCAAAACCATAGGTTGAGGGTTCAAGTCCCTCCAGGCATGCTGACGGCACATTGATTTTCAATTTCGATTATCAATGTGCCTTTTCGCCCCCATAGTTCAATGGAAGAACACCTGCTTCGTAACCAGGAAATTCCGGTTCAACTCCGGGTGGAGGCTCAAATAGCCACCTGCTCATCAGAGACGATGAGTAGGTGGCTTTCTTAGTGGAGAGACGGTCTATGAGTCAGGGGCATCAACATACCCCTCTGGGGCGAACTGGGCTAGCTCCTCCTCTGACGGTTCATAGGGGAAGCCACCACGATAGGTGAACCCATCGCTACCCTCTCCCACGGAGACCTCTTTGTCCATCCACTCGATAACCTCATTGGACGGTTGAGTTGAGGGTCCAACAACTGCGGTGAGATGCTGAACGTTCCCATCGTCAGTGGGGCGCTGTGAAGTAAAGACGTACCACATCGGTTCTGTGTCCCCATCTACCTGATAATCCTCATTGGTGATATTAAAGAGATTCTTCGCGGTCATAATGCATCCTTTCTGATTACTGAAAAGAAAAACACCACCTGTGTAATCACATTGTCATTTCTCACTGCGTGAAACCAGGTGGTGTTTTCAAAGGAAGAGGGGTGACCCCTTACTGGAGACCGTCAATGATGGTCTCTTCGCCATCTGAATCGCGGACGATTAGCTCTGCGTCGTTGTTGGCGAGGAATCGCAGGAAGTCTCCGGAGCGAACCAGGCGAATCAACGCATTGGTCTTATGGGTGTCTTCTGCCTCTGCAACATCAGCGATGATGTCATAGACGTACTCTGGAACGTCAACGCGGATGCTCTTGAGCTCCGGCTTCTCCTCTGCTCGGGCTGTGATATTCTCGTTGTATTCGTCGATAAATGCCATGTGGACTCCTTTTTGTGAATCAAGGTTTTTTCTAATCTGGTGTTCACCCTGTATGGTGAGAGGGTGTATGGGGTACAGCATAGCACAGATGCTTAGACGACGAAAAATCATTGCGATTCTTTCATCTTGATTAAGCGCTTAATGCAGAGAAATGCAGTCTGAGCATCCATTATGGTACCCTATATGTGTTTTGTGTATGTGCAGTGCACTGTTGTGATAGTGAGACCCAATTCTGTGTCCCTTTATGACTACTGTGTACCGCGCTCATGTGACGGCCATTTTTCAATGGAAGGCAAAATAACGACAATGAAAAGAAGAAGCATCGCAACTGCCCTTGCTGCTGCAACGGCGATTACCGGGTTAGTTGCTATTCCGGCAGAGGCAACACCCTCAAACAACAGTATTGGATTCGAGTCAACGCTGAGCATTGACTATGACCCAGGCAGAAGCAGTGGTGAGGTATCATTCCGATTCACTCCGCTAGGTGAAGAAATTTCCGGTGATATTTTCGCCAACAGGAACTCCATCAATGCAAGTGTACACAGGAAGTCAGGGGAAGACTCAACCTCTTCATCCTCTACCTCAACCAGCTCTTCCGCCACCAGCTCCACTTCCCGGAAGACTACCACCACTACGGTAACCAAGAAGAATACCCCAACGAGAAAGACCGTAACGGTTACCGTCACTCCAGAGGCTCCGCCTACATCGTCAACACGTGAAATCCTTCCCCCAGAGTGGGAGGGCTACGTTGATGCCACCATCACTGGCAACCTCGGCGTTGAC
Organism: Lorius lory; assembly: GCA_025629905.1. Lineage (NCBI taxonomy): Eukaryota > Metazoa > Chordata > Aves > Psittaciformes > Psittaculidae > Lorius > Lorius lory. Next base: position 3,615 of record JAOSLQ010162666.1, on the reverse strand, counting down.
GTCGGTGTTGACCTAGGCTCCCTTGACCTTGGCACCGAAGCATCAGAGGCTGCGAAGAGGGCTGTGAAATTCGCCTATGAGCAGCTTGGAACCCCTTATGTGTGGGGTGGAACAGCAATGTCAACACCTGGGACTGGGAACGGTGGATTGGACTGCTCAGGGCTCACCCAGGGTGTCTACGCTAAGGCTGGGGTGTCAATCCCCCGTACTACCTGGCAGCAGGTCAACGTGGGTACCTCTGTCACTCTTGATGCTATCCAACCAGGCGACCTAGTGTTCTATAACAACGGTGGACACGTCGCCATCTACGTGGGTAACAACACTGTGATTCACGCACCTCAGACTGGTGATATCGTTAAGGAATCAAGCGTTTCTATGATGACTGTCGAGAAAATCATCAGGGTGGCGTAACTTCAGTGATGCCCCTCTCTCTGTTGGAGATGGGCACCATAAAACGAAAAACCCCTATGGTGCACCGATTGGAATTGACCAGTTGGGATACCATAGGGGTTTTCTGTATGAGGAAGAGCCTACTGGGTGGCGCTTACCTTGAGCAGACCCCTGGAATTGATTCCATCAGCGAGAAGAGCGTCTTCTGGAACATTGTTGTTAACAATCTCATCGAAGAAATTCGGAGATAATGCATTGGGTTGGTAGATTCCATTGATGAACACAGAAGGTGTTCCTACGGAACCGGTGAACTCTTCTAGCGACTTGATATTCTCCTCGTTCATGCTATCTGCGTAATGAATATCCATCTTGTCGATGAGCTCCACGGATTCCTGAGAGGCACCCATTGCTTCTGCAGACTTAGCGATTTCTTCTGCCGTTGGCAGGCTGTCCTTGGGGGCACGCTCACTTGGTTGGTTGTTCCACATTGTGGTGTAGAAGTTCCATGCCGTCTGCGGAGTATCCTTCTCAACGAGAATCTTGAATGCTGACGAAATCATCTTGGAGTAGTCGGAGTGAGTATTGTCGTCCAAGAAGCTGGTCATGTGTACCCTAAACGCTGTGTCACCACGACTAATCAACTCTCCGATGGTCTTGGTGTGTTCACGCTCAAATTGTCCACAGATAGGGCATCGTGGGTCAGTGAACATTGAGACTACATATTTAGCGTTCTTGTCGGTATAGAACGTGACATACTCCCCCTGTCCGTCACCCTCCTTGGTGTACTCCATGGATAGGTTGTCAATGGTGTCATTTTTCCCCGGCCACCACACTGCGCCTCGTGAATTGTTGAACGCGATAAGCCCAGCGAACCCAATGATAATGAGGATGATAGTGGCGATAATGCCGTACTTGAATCCGTTTCCAGGTTCACCGGGTGGAGTAATCTTTTTTGATGACATAATGGCACTTTTCCTTTTTACTTCTTCTCTTGGAGCACCATGAACGCACTCCCTGCCACCAGGGACGCTACCATAGCATGATATAGGGCACAAAAATCACCTAGACGAAGGTCTCTTTTCGACTAGGTGATTTTCCACTGTGCTGGTGTTTATGCCCTAGTCAACCAGGGCGCTGATGCCTCCTCTTACCGGTGTGTTGAGCTGGAAATGGAACACTGATGGCTTTCCAATGAGAGGTTCCAGGAATTCCTCAACACCCTCAGCTCTACCATCGCGAAGGTAGGCGTTGTCAATCTGTGATGGGTCAAAAGTACAAACGAAGGCACTTCCCATGCCACACCGAGAAGCTAAGGTGCGAAGCTCCGTTACCGTGAGGTTTTGCGCCTCATCAACTATGACAAATGTGTTGGTGAACGTTCTCCCCCTTACGAAGTTGACGTTTTCCACAGAGAGCACCTCGTCGATAGATACCGCTGCGCAATTTCCTCTATCGTCATATGTTTTGATGCCATCCTCAATATCTAGGTCTCGAATGACATCCTTGACAGCTAACGCCCATGGAGCCATCTTCTCCTCGATGGAACCTGGTAGGAAGCCCACATCCTTTCCCACTGGTTCAGCCGGGCGAAACACCATCACCCTATCGTAGACTCCACGCGACACACCAGACAGCCCGATTGCGATTGCCAAGGTGGTCTTTCCACTTCCGCTTCGTCCTGACAGTGCTCCCAGAAACTCCTCTGGATACATTCCGTTATGTCCCCCGCTCATTAGGTCAATGGCGATGGTCTGGTGTGCATCTTTAGGAGTGATTCCTAGTGGGTAAATATCGTCTCTTACTCTTCTTACAACGTTGTCATCCCCCATGATACCGAGAGCAGAAGAGTTCCCCTCCTTGACGATAATTCCTGAATTTGGCGTGATATCGTACCCGTCATAGTAGAAAGCTCCCTGGGCATAGATGTCACTGATAGAGCTAGGGTAGTTGATGAGCTCACATACGCCCTGGTCAAGACCCTGTGGAACACTGAAATGCCTCAAGGATGGAATCCCAACCATTTCCGAGAGGAATGCAAGACCTCTGTCCTGAGTAAGGATTTGCACTGGAGCGTTATTGTCACAGATTTGCAGAGCCACGGAGATGATGGCAAGGTCATTGTCATTGTGTCCGGTGTGAGCAGTGGCTAACCGACTGTCAATGTGGTGGAACCCTGCGATTACCAACCATTGCCCTGATGGTCTCACGTAGGTGAGGTGGCGCTGATAGTTGGTGTCACCCTCTGGGGATGAAATCCCTGGGAGGATGGTGTGCTTATCAGCCTCATCTGTACTGTCTCTCATCTCGTCGATGATGGATAGTGCATGTCTAGCCGAGGCTGCGGTTGCCCCAGAACCATTCTTCAATTTATCAAGCTCTCCGATGACTGTGATAGGAACAACCAGTGTGTCATCAGGGTAGCTATCTGAGAGAAGCTCTGGTTGGTGGATGATGGACGAGGTATCAACAACAGTAAACATATCGGTCAACTACTTTCTAAGAGAAACGCGAAAAGCGCCCACCACATGACAGGTTGGTGTCAGTGGAAGGCGCTTCGAGAGGGAACAAAAGGTTAACTCCTCCTTGAGATGTGGAAGTGAAATTGATGTTCCCTCACACTATACCACGATATGTGCTACTTTTCGGAGTGGTCGTTGAGCTGTGGTTTTGTGCTTTTTGCACATAATCCATAGACAATTGGTGCACCGATTAGCGGGACGAACCATATGGCTGATACCCAGGGATGGATACCAGCATCACGGAATCTTCTCACAATGGAAGCAATCATGGGGATGGTCAAGAAGAGTCCAGTCAGGAAATAGATAATCCACAGCACCAATAGTGTGTTATCGTAACTCACTCCCTTGGAGGGGATGGCTGAGAAATAGCAAAGGATAGCTAGATAGACGGCACTAATAGACAGCAGCACCGCCTGTGGCTTCCAGAATAGTGGTCGCGAGTCGGAAGTGGTGTAGTCGAGAGTTTTGGCAAAAAATCGTTTTGTCGCACCTCGGTAAGTGTTGGATGGGTTCCTTTTGCTCTCATTGGAACTGCCCTGTAGCTGATTGACATCAGGGAGAGACGGGAAGTCTGGAAGACCATCATGGAGCTGCGATTCGTGGGAATCGGAATCCTTCTTAATGCTGGTGGACTCCTTTGCGGATGAGTCTTCTGGTTCATCATGAGAATCGCCTCTGTCGCCCCTAGGAAGCTCTGAAGCGCTCT
>JAOSLQ010160825.1:0-14574 GCA_025629905.1 Lorius lory | reverse complement strand
GTTTCATCATCGTTCTATAGCTCTGCCCGCTATAAGTGGAGGGATTTTTGGCTTCCCACTGGCACTGTGTACGTATTCGATTGTAGCCTCCATCAAGGAGACGTTGGAAGAATCCAAGGGGGACATCAGCTTGAAGGAGATTCATCTTGTGGATATTGCACAGAATAAAATTCAGGCTTTCAGCAAGGCACTGGGAGAAGTGTTTTCAGATTATCCACATTTCTGCACTTCACTGCATCAGACCAGTACAGTTCATCAGCCTAGGAAAATGAAAATTTCTCAAAATAGCAAGAACTTCCCTTTGGTAACCACTGAGGAAGGCCTTGATATCATACTGAAAGAAGGAAGAATTGAAGATGCTACAGTAAGTATTTTAAATTACCTGCTCTTAAAATGTCAAGCTTCTCCTTTTTCTCTAAACCAGCCACACATGTGGGCTCCTGCTTACCTCAGTGATTTATGTGTGAGTTTCTGCTGGAGAACAAACTTGCATAAACGTTTTCCAAATGGAGGCAGAATGAGTAGACCAGGAAGGCAGAATTTTCACTTTCCCCCATTGGTTTGAAATGTATTTCACTGTTAATTCAGCTTTTGTGTACTTTGGGCAGGTTTGTGATGCTAGAATTGAGCATAACTTCTTTGCTCACCCTCAGATAGCAGCCCCAAAACTTTACTTTGTAAATCAGCAGGCAGATTGTACTAGATTAATCAGTTCAAGATTTGAAGGTGATACTTATAAACTAGAGGTTTTGCTTGTGTGTTTTTCAGACGGACATTGTTGTCATCAGTGTTGCCAAAGATCTCCAGCTTAATAAAGGGCCCCTCTCCAAAGCTTTGCTAAGGAAGGCAGGACCAATGCTTCAGAGAGGCTTAAAAGAAGAAGGCCTAGGAAAAACACCTGAGGAAGGTTCTGTGTTGAAAACAAAAGGTTACAATCTAAGTTGCAGTGTTGTGCTTCATGCTGTTGTACCTGCATGGTTACAGAGATATGCCTCTGCAAAGGTATAAGGGGTTTTATTTGCCTGAACTCTAATTTGACTGGTCTTTATACTGGGTTTAATGCCACTTTTTATTTGAAATGGGGGAGAGTGTCAAGGAAGGTGGAAGAGTTTGGCCTATTCTTTCTTTACTGTGTGACTGATCCTTTGTTTACTCATATATTCATTGTAATGTATGCAATTACTATATTTTAATACCAAGAGGTAGCTAAAGGAGATGTGCTACATTGCATATACTGGAAAGAAAAAATTACTTTCAGTAACTGAAAAAACAATTGTGCTTTACAGGTCTTGGGCGACATCATCACAAAATGCCTGGAGATTGCTGAGGGACTATCTTTAAAGTCAATTACTTTCCCAGCGATTGGGACAGGGAATTTGGGATTCCCAAGGTCCGTTGTTGCTAAATTACTGTTTGACAAGGTGTTTGAATTCAGTAGTAAAAATGGAGTAAATTCTCTTGAGGAAGTTCACTTTCTGTTGCATCCAGAAGACATAGCTAATATTCAGGTGAGTTACCATATATTTCTGTCTCTATTATATGCAAGTTTATTAGGGTTCTATCTCATGATACTTGGCTGTGCGATGATCTCCAAAGAATCCACAGGGTGCTTGGGCTTATACTAAAGAAGTTTGCTGACAGTCTCTTTCTTGTGTGTACTGAAAGTTCTTTTTTCCGTTAATGGTTACCCCCCTGCCCTGTACAGCCCTATTCCCTTTCCATCCTTTTCTGTTTCCTGGTAATAATATAGACGAAAGTATAAGTGCCTTCATCTCATGAACTCGTCTAATTCTTCAGTACCAAGGACTTGCCTACAAATTAATTTGCTGCAGCTCCTGCATAGACACCTTCACTCTTGGAAAGACGAGTGCTTTCAATGGAGTACTAGTGTCTTTTTTAGGAAGAATAATGATGCTAGGAGTGCTGTGCTGTAAACATCTCCCATAGAAGCGTATCAGTATTCCATATCCCCCTTTCTTCAGTATCATGTTGGCCCAAATTTTCTATATCTGCACTGAAGTCACTCATTTCACGCACACATCTCTCAAAATAGAGTAGAATTACTGTGAATTACTGCCCAAATAAATGTTTCTGCATCTCTTGACTTCTGCTGTTTTGTGCAGCAGCTAATACATTTTGAAAGGCAAACTGGAAGGTTACTGCACCAAAGCCTGAGCTGTTGTGCACAGAGAAGGGTGGTATTAGCTGCAAGATTTGAATTGGAGTGTAAACTAGGCCATTGGTGTGAGGGTGCCGTCTGTTAATGTATCCCTCTGGAATGGTAACTAGGGCTTTGACTTAGTTATTTATCAATTATGTCTGTTGCTCACACTGACTAACCTTGCTTTTTGAGAACAACTGTGTGTCAAGACTTGCCATGAGCACCTAAGCATATAGTATGAAGTAATTTGCATTAAGCTTTTCCTAAATGTGTGTGGGTTTTTTTAAATTTAGACAGTAGAAATAAAGGTTTGAAAACTAATCTAAGGACTTCTACGGGGTGGATTGTAATTTCCTTCTCTAGGAATTCTCAGATGAACTTCAGAGCAGGTGTGGAAATACTGTAGATGTTGAAGTGCAGAAGACTTCTCCAAGTAAGACTAGCCAAGACACAGGTAAGCTTGCTTCACAGAAGTTGTGTGCCTGCTGGATATTTTTATTCTTTTAAATATTCCAGGAAAGGTGTTCATTAGGGATGTTTAGATATTTGTTTGGTGGGCATGTCATTCCCAAAGTCCAAGTAACAGTTGAAATGGCTGCTGAAAAGACAGCATATAGTATTTTCAGGCTGAGCATCTGTAATATCTGAAACAGTATTGGAGATGCTGAGTAAAAAAAAAGGTACCTGTGATTCATTACCTGGCTAGTGCCCCTACAGCAGAAGCTGTCGTGTGCTGAGGGCATAGGTAGGGCTGTTTCTTTTATTGCTGCAGTACTTGATTAGATCATGAACAGGTCAGTGTCTTCCTATGTCCTGGGAAGGCAGGTGAGTTCCTGGTTATGTGTCTTCAAGTGGCCTCTTTGGAATACTCTTAAATCTTTTACACATTCAGATTAATAGCAAAACCAGAGTGAAATGTCTTTGGTGTTATCCAGCCTAATGTAACTGCGAAGTGTAGGACATGGTTGAAAACTTAATCCAGTTTTTACAACTAACGTGTAAGTAAAAAGTTCCTGTCACACAGTAGAGAACCTGCCTGAAAACTCTGTGAGACAGAGGAGCAAGGGAGTGAGACTTGGCAAGTTTGCTGCCCTCTTACCTTGGAGTTTTGCAAAGGTTTATACAGTAAAATGTTGTAAGGCAGTGTCAGTATACCAGGTGTGAAGTGAAACAAGTTTTTCTGCCATCTCAGCATGAATAGCAATGGTGGGAATAGGTGGAGGTTGATAAGAGACTCCTGTGAGAAGGAATGATTTTCAGTTAACATGGCAAGCAGTCTTCTTCACAGGCTGAATGTGGAGCCAGACTGTGGTCTCTGTAGGCATTGTGCCCATGAACAAGTGCCTCAACTCTTACTTCATTGCTCCCTTCTGCTCTCTTTCTTTCCTGCAGGTTTCTCTGGTACCTCTTCAATGCCAGCACAGAATGTACATGAAATGACTATTGGCTCCATCGTGTTCCAGGTGGCAGAAGGTGATATTACCAAAGAAGAGGGAGATGTTATTGTAAACATAACAAACAAAACCTTCAGCCTCAAAATAGGTACTTTAGTTGACTTATGTATGAAAACAGTGCTTGTGGTTGGAAGGGCTGGATAAGGAGAGTAAGAAGTATTCTTCCCCCTTCTTCCCCTCTCTCCCCCCCAGTGTTTCAAACCCTTTTGTTTCACAGTGTGGTTTCTGCTTTGCTTCTCGGAGTACAAAGGTTCAATTAAGAAGTGTCTGAAACTTCCTTTTTCTTGTTAATCTGTATTACAGGATGGCATGGTGAAGACTCTTGAGGAAAGGGGATCTCATAATTTTTGTTTTATGTAATCCTTTTATAGAAAATCAGTCAGACTAAAGGAGAAGACAAACCTCGGTGACATTTTGACCTCAGAGAAACTAGTTAGGTTCTTTAGACATCACTTTGAATTGAAAAGCATAAGCCTAAAATTTAGGCTGCTTTTCATTTATAACCTTTACTGTTATCAGGATTGAGATATTTTAGATATTATGTGGTATGCAGTTCTACCTCAGATGGGACTTCATGGCGTTAACAGTAGTAACTGCGGATTCATCTGCCTCTTCTCATTTAAGGTGTCTCTAGAGCAATTCTGAATGGTGCTGGAAAAGCAGTTGAAGATGAATGTGCCCAACTAGGTAAGTACGTTTCTGACCTCCTTTCTGAAAGTGTTCATGTATGGCAGGAATCTGTTGGAATGTTTTCTCGGTGCCTACTGTACGTCCATCTGTACTATGCACTGTGTTACATCAGCTAGTTTTTAATGAGTTAATGTGATACTTGTAAAGCATCTAATGAGGGAAGTAAAAGAAACGTCTTGAAGAGAGGGCTTCTAAGCGTCTATAAAGAACTAGATGTGTTCGTTATTGCATCCTGTTATTCCAATAAAGTTTTCCATGATAAAAACAAATCGAATCTACATCAAACAGAGCCATGAGCAAGGATGATGTTGACAGAAAGGTTAATAGAAAAGCTGTACCCCACTGGAAGCAACTCCTTTTGTCACTCCTGAGAAAGGGGTTGCTAGTTAAGCCAACAGCAAATCACGATCACATCCTGTGTGTGACCAAGGGGGGAAACTGGGGAAGTTGGGTTCCTGCTTCAGAAGAGGCATTTATTTTAAACCAAATACAGCTAGAACAGCAGATGTAATAGATAGGGAGTGGGGATAGACAAATGTGGCCCTCAAAATAAGGGCAGTGGGGGATGCTGGCATGGAGGTCAGCTTGGAGGACCAAAGGAAAAGAACTACGTGAAGGAGATGACAGGTAAATCTCTGTTGTACAGGCCAAGCGGGTAACTCACATTGAGTAGCATGAAGGTAGATGGCATGTTTGTGTGTGCATGAAGACAAAGCACAGTACTAGTCTGTAGGAAATTCTCAAAGACTGCAGAGCAAACTTGACAAGTAAAGGTGCACATAAAATTAATTCGCCAAATGAGGCAAATGTTTTGCAAACATAAAATAGATCCTTGTGCCTTGAAAGTGAAAATAGAGAGAGGAGGATGCACAGTTTGTAGAAGGAGACTTGAAGCTTATTCTGGGAAGTATTTGTCATGATTTATCATGTCCTAACAAGGATTAGTACACATCTATAGTGTGGATAATTGTTGACTGATTATGTTCTCCTACTTAATGTTTCAGCTTCACAAGCCAACAAGAGCTATATCACCACCCAAGCGGGAAGGCTGCCATGCAAAAAAATAATTCATTTTGTTGCCCAAGATGATATCAAGATGCTAGTCTCCACAGTGCTCCAGGAGTGTGAATTTCAGCAGTACACCTCTGTCACCTTCCCAGCAATAGGAACAGGTCTTTATCTCCTTTTTGAAGTGGGTTTAGTGTGTGTGATTCTGCTGATCTCAGGGTTCAAGTGATGAAATTGGTTTATCTGGAGGGGTTATTCTTTGTGAAAATATATTCAGAAACTGCAGACTTCAAAACTGCTAGAAGAAGTTCATAAAGACCTAGAAAGGTTCACTCCTTGCAGTCACCTGGTATGTGAAGAGTATGAGTGCTCTAGATTCAACATATTCTTGCCAACAGGGATTAAAAAGTATGTCTATACTTCCTGGAGCATCATAAGTGTATGTCACAGCAGCCTAATACGTGTGGGAAGCTGATCGGAGAATATCCAGGGAACTACTTCTCCATTGCTGAAATCAGTAGATGATGAAGCTCTGGCTAGCAGCCGCACAAGTAGAGTTCCTATGGATGGAATGTGAACCTGTCAGAAAGGCCAGATTGTCCCTTTTTTTTTCTCCTGTAATTTTCACTTCAGTAGAAATCCCTAGTCAGGTAATCCAGAACTAGGCCCCATGCATGCAGGGACTTCTTGCATGAATAAAACTAGACTTGCTTTTTGAGTGAAGAGTTTGCCACTGGGCCATTGAGCATAAGGCCCATGGCCTATTAGGTAACCAAGCCATATCATCTACATCATAACCTGATCAGTTGCCATGCCAACAGTAAGCTTTCATGTTTCACTTCCTGGAAAGATGTCTCAAATCTCCTTTCCCTTTCCAAACTGGTAGCCTGCAGTTATTTCTGACATATTTATGATCCAAGTGATTGTGGTATGCTCATACCTTCTTCTAGAGACTTTTTAACCATTTGTAACAGTTCTTAGTACTTTTTAAAGGCAAAATGCTTATGACTCATTTCAGGCCAGGCAGGCCATGATGCAGCTGCAGTTGCTGAAGACATGCTAGATGCAGTAACTGACTTTGCAAGAAGTAACTCTGCTCCATGTGTGAAAACTGTTAAAGTTGTCATCTTTCAGCCACATCTGCTGAGTGTGTTTCATACAAGCATGCAGAAAAGAGAAAATTCTGCTAAAACAGCAGCCAAATTACAGGTTTCCAAGTTAAAGTGTAAGTAAATATCATTTAAATACGTATTATAGATCAATCTGTTTAGCACCAGCTGATAATGGCTAATACTAATTACTTGTGTATTTCAATGTAGCATTCCAGAGCTCTGAGAATCTTTCCCCACATGGAAAAGCCAAAGCAGTTTTGAAGAAGAAAGTTGAGCTGGCTGTTGTGCAGATTTGTGGTGAAAGCAAAAAGAAAGTGGAAGAAACTGAAGGCTGGTTGAGAAGTGCAATCTTAAAGGAACAGTTTCAAGCAGAAATCACAGATGAGTTTATCTCTGATTTCGTTGAAGAACAGAGTGAAGAACTGCGTGACCTAGAAAATAAATTAAGAATTGCTCTTTATTTGGATGGTACCTCCATTCGAATTTCAGGTCTTGCAAAAGATGTCTGGATTGCTTATTCGACTATTCAAGACATGATCTACAGGATAAAAAATGCTAAACTGAAAGAGAGCAGTGCGGAACTTCTTAAAAACATAATTGAGTGGAAATATTATGAAAAGGATTCCTATGTGCCCTTTGATAATCTCACAAATATGCGCTTGGAAAATGCTTTCCTAGCAAAGGAGAAAGATATTTCAGTCATCATTAATGAGAAAAAATACACAGTGAATTTAGAAGCTAAGCATGTTGTGGATGACCAGGGAAAATGTACACCCATCATACGTGTTGATAAATGTAAGTAAAAGCATCTTGACAGACTGACGTTCCCACAGAGTAAGAAGTGGTAAGAATAGGCAAAATGTTGTTAGGAGTTTCGTGCAGGTCCGTTTCTGGAGAATGCAGGAGTGACCTGAATTGGGAAATGAAAATAAAAGAATCCTGTAGTTATTTGTTTTTGTTTTTTTTTGTAATATAGGTAGTGCATTCTGAGGTTCTTAACAGGCTTACTGGCAGTAGTTAGATGTTTATAGCAGTGATCATTCTCAATCTCAGCTCACTTCTGAGTTCTTGAGATGTATCTTCTTCCCTTTACTTCTGGTCCTTTCCAATAGAAAGAGCTATCTTTTTCTGACTCATCTGTACAGGACTTTCCCCAGTATTATTTTTCTGTGTCCTGCCATGACTCAGTTTTACATGGGCACTTTTTATGTCTTAATGGGAACAACCTTTTTGTCCACTTAACCCTTGAAAGTGGATGGGTTTAAATAACAGTGCAGCCCCTAGTGCTTTAGTAATGCCTCCTGCATGTATTTTCAGGGTTTTATTTTTTGTTCTTTTACCAAGAAATGTCACTTCTAATTGAAGGAACCTATAAGGCTGGATGTCTGCAACATATGCAGCAGTCAGTGTTACTATTTAACAATACAGCTAATTAGTAGGCCTCACATGAAATGAGAGAAGGGACTAAAGAAAGATAGTCTTCTCCATTTAAAAGCCTTCCGCTTTTCAGAAGGAGGGCATATTCTTGAACTTTTTAATTTAAATCCTTCCTTGTTCAGATGCTTTGCTTCTAGTCTCTTATGAGAAGTAACTACTCAGTAAATCTGCATTTGCTCCTTATACTTGAAAATTTGATTTGCAGGGAAAGCTATCAGTAAAAGATGTTGCAGAGAATCCCTCTTCAGCTGTGAAGAATAGACTTGTCTAGGAACCACTTATTCAAGCACATCAGTTGCCAGTGCAGTGGCAAACTAGAAACTACAATGCCCTAATCCTCTAATAAAAGATCCATGGAATACTTTTGGCTGACAAAGAGCAATAGTAACTAGTGATAAACTAGATGTATGGGTGTTTAGAAGGGTTTGTAGTAGGACATGTTTCATTTTAAGCAGAGAATTTGGGCAAATATGCTTTATGTTTCTTCTGCAGGTCAAGAGTCCATTGTACTCCCTGCAACATGGGATGATATGGAAAACCAGCGACTCAAAATAGTGGAACTAAGACCAGAAACAAGAGAATATAGCGATGTGCAGAAAAGGTTTCTGGAGACCTGTCAGTCGTTTAAAATCGAAAAGGTAAAATCCTGTCATCATGTCTGAGCATAAATGCTTTTGATAGCAATGACGAAGAATACTAAAAATGGAAAAATAAATTCCACTGGGATTTCTGAAGCTGTACAAGTCTTTATGGCTGTTAGTAACTTTAATCAGCATCAGTTTAATGTTGTGGTTGAGATATTTGGAACAACTTCTAAGCTGTTGATTCTCCAGCACCAAGAGAGTGCGTTCTTCCCTTAAATTGTTTTTGCTGTAGTAGAGCAGAGCAATTGCTTGCTTAAGCCATGTATGCTTTGCAGGTAGGCATGGCATCTCTGCCCCAGAAACCTGCAAATCTTTCCTATGTTTTTTCCCATGGAGTGTTTCTGTCATGTTTTGGGCTGGGTTCTGCTGTCCATCATGCCAGAGTTTGAAGTGACTTGACTAATTTATTTCATAGTTGATATATATGCATTGGATCTAGGAGTAGAATCTTGGAAGCAGGCAGAATTGTTGATATACACTCATGTTTTTTGATGATGGCGACCTTCTTTCTTTCTGTTTTGCCCTCAAATTCTCCAGATTGAAAGGGTACAGAACCTATATTTGTGGAAGACCTACCAAATAAAAAAGTGTGAAATGGATAACAAAAATGGCAACAAAAATAATGAGAGGCAGCTGTTTCATGGGACAAGTAAGGATTCATTAACCTTAATTAACAACGGCGGATTTAACCGGAGCTATGCTGGAATGCACGGTAATGTGAATTTCAAAATAACTCTTATTTTCTTGAATAGAATCATTGAATGGTTTGGGTTGGAAAGGACCTTAAGATCACCTAGTTCCAACCCCCCTGCTATAGGGAGGCACACATTCCACTAGATCAGGTTGCACAAGCCCCATCCAAACTGGCCTTGAATGCTGGCAGGGATGGAGCATTCAGAACTTCCTTGGGAAGCCTGTTCCAGTGTTTCACTACCCTCACAGTAAAGAACTTCTTCCTTATATCTAACCTAAACTTCCCCTGCTTAAGTTTCAACCCATTTTAATATCTCCCTATTGGAAATAAAAAGTAAAACTGTCAGGAGATTCATATGCTGTGAAGATAGCAGGTGAATGATTGCTGCTAATGAAATGCTCACAAACATTTGTTTTTCTGACTACAGCTGCACACTTTGGAAATGGAACATACTTTGCCGTTAAGGCCAGCTATTCTGCCAATGCCACCTACTCTACACCAGATGTAGATGGGAAGAAGTACATGTACTTGGCTCGAGTCCTTGTTGGAGAATATTCTCAGGGGAGAAAAGGAGCAATTATTCCAGCAGCAAAAAACGCTAGTAACTCTACAGATCGGTTTGATAGTTCAGCTGATGACGTGAAGCAGCCATCCATTTTCATCATATTTCATGACACTCAAGCTTACCCAGAATACCTTATCACTTTCACTGCACAAGCATTTTGATTGCAGCCATCATTTCTGGTCTTTCAATCTTTGGTGGGATGTAAACACTTTTACAACAAAATGTACAGTGAAAAGAGCAAGTAGTTTTAACAAATCGATTTCTTACAGCTTGTTTACATTTAAGCAACCTCTGTCATTTTTGGTACACTGAAAGACTGCTTGTTTACACTTGGTGTAGCTATTTAACACATTTAACACGAGAACTCGATATTCTACTGAAAACGGCCGTTAGGTTACATATCAATCCTTTATCCCATATTAGCCTTTCCATTCAGCCCTATGGCCATTTGAGTTGCACTAGGCAGTGGGGAGTGCTGATGGGGGAGTGGAAGGGATCTTCTTTCAGTGTTGCATTTCTGATGTCTTCTTGCACTCTGTGACAGTCTGCATTGTAAATTCTGATACGGTGGTTTTCAGTAAATGAACTAATTGTAGCTAATGGTTTGTGTTTGTCTAGATCTCTCTGAACACTTAGTATGGGTTTTCAGCCAGTGATCTTCAATGAACTTGACTGCTCAAAGACCCAGTTGCATGTTTTTAATACAATAACCCTCTCTGGCAGGGTAAAAAGTGGTTCTACAGAAAGTTACAGACGTTGCCTGAGCTATTTAGCCTGAGAGAGACAGGAAGGTAAATATTGAGACGGTGTTTCTATTGTCATATACCAGCTGCAGCCACCTTCCTGTGATCTTAAGGATAAATTAATAGAGCAAAGAAAAGCACGGGGGGGGGGGGGGAGTTAAGTAGTTAACATTGCTTATGTAACTTAGCTATGTACCACTTGAGATAGGGTGAGTATTTAAGCATTTACCCCCCACTGTATGTAACATGGATGTAATTTCCTATAAATAGTTGAACTACTTCAGCAATCCTAGAAAAAGAACTGTACCTGCGTAGCAGAAAGTCTGAAGAATTTCTGAAGTCTCTTCAAACAGCATGTTCTTTTTCTTTAGCTGTGAGAATGTATAACAGGATGTCTTTTGCCTTTGGAAGAAGACATTTATAGAACCGACTTGCGCTTCCCAATCTTAGTAGGGTATTGCACCACTCCTTTTCTCTTTTACAAATATATGAAGTGATCAGCTCTATTTTGAGACAGAAGCAGTGAAGTAATAACTGAGAAACAAGAAGGTCCTTTTTCAACGTGCAGAGTCAGAAATTATGTGCTGAAATAAGCTTTACATGGAAAAAGGGAAGGTTATAGGGACCTGAAGAGTAACTGGTAGAAAAAAAAAGGCAACTAGGTTATCACTGGTAAAGTCATTATGGTACCGTATCTGGCTGCAGGTTGATCTTGTTAACTATGATCATGGCAGATCTACTTAGCTGGTCCCATCTGGCTGAGAAGCACAGCAACATGTCTTTGGGGTCTTACTGAATCACAGGTTCATGTGCACCTAGCATAGCTCCCTGTTTCTAGGGGTGGTCAGGGCCTTTCATGTACTTTGGAGATCAGGCAGGGGTTGACCTCTGGAGGTGTTTTGTTTTGTCTTGCTGATTATGTTTTTGTACTTCACTCTGTAGGCATTGTGCTTTGGGACAGTCTCTGTACCTGCTGTTTGAGGGGATGCTTCAGTTCTGATTGAAGCCTTAGCTGAACCCCAAATTAAATGGTGGGAGAACTAGTAAGCACTGAAGAAGGGTCACACTTGTGTACTAAATGATTTTATTATACTAGTGCTGAGCAGCCACAGGTAGACTTGGGATATGTCACCTGAAGCAGTACACAAATGTCTAAAACATAGGGTGGGAACTTAAAATATAGGGAGAAGGTGTTGATTCATTCATCTGGAAAGAGTAGAATGCATCTAGCAAAGCACTGCAAGGTAGGATTTGGATGGGAGGGAGCAATGATCTAATATGTTACACTTAGCTCTAAACTGAGACATTCTTGAATTGAGGATTTTGGCTGTACCATGCCATTCATTACTTAATGGGTTTGTAAAGAAGATTATCATTGGTTTTGTGGTTGTGGAAATGCAAACTAAACCGTAGGTTAATGTAATCAGTCTGGCATGCTTCTGCCTCACGAGGCTGTATGTACAACACGAAAATGAGGGTGCAAAGTTAGCTGCACTTTCTTTGTAACAGCTCTTCTTCCAGGTATCAGTATAACTTCCCTTAGAGTGTTTCTTCTGAGTAATGATGGGAGTAGTGATTAACTGTGCTTAATGGTGATGACAGTCCAGCTTTGGATAATGTATGGAGCTTCACAGCTGGGGACTTACTGAGCCTGAAATGAAGTGCTTGGAATCTAAGGCATTTTGTCCAGCACACAGGAACATAAGTGTTCTTAAGTCTGGAATTTTGAACAGCAAAATACAGAGGCCTGGAGAGAAGTTAGTTCAGTCTTAAAATTGTATGTTCTTAAGAATAATCCAGCTAATCTGTCACCAGTGTTAGGTTTTTTCCAGTCAAAGTAGTGATACAAGGAATTTCTTTGTGTCTCCTTGTGTTCTCCAGACCAAGGAGCTTGCTGCAAGGCAAAGCATGTCCTGTATCTCTCCTCCAAAGAGGAGGTAACGTGTCTCATTACACTGGCTGTGGGCAGCATGAGGAAGGTCTTTGCACTTGCAAGCCAGCTGCTGTCTGGTGGTGCAGGCTCCAAGCAGAGGATGGTGGTACCCTGCACTGCTGGTCCTCATCACTTCAGCCTGTATCAAGAGCTCCTAAACTTTTACTTTGCTGCATCTGCCAGCTTTGGTCACGTGGTGAAAAGAGGTGTTATATCTGCCT
Organism: Lorius lory; assembly: GCA_025629905.1. Taxonomy (NCBI): domain Eukaryota; kingdom Metazoa; phylum Chordata; class Aves; order Psittaciformes; family Psittaculidae; genus Lorius; species Lorius lory. The sequence goes on along the minus strand of JAOSLQ010160825.1, from coordinate 1,912 downwards.
GCAGAGTACTGTTTGCGAGTGTCTGTTTTGTAATAACAGTGGAAGGGTGCTTGACTGCAAGAGTGGGCTGAGGCATCTTTCCTTGCATCCTTTGTGCACTAAAACCTTTTGCACACTTCCCCGGGGTCTTTGGCTACTTCACTGCCTGAAGGCTGCCAGTGATGTAAATGCAGGGAGTGAAAAGCCATGATATTCAGAAAACACTACTTTTTTAGAAAAGTCAGTTATTAACCATAGAATCACAGAATGGTTTTGGTTGGAAGGGACCTCAAAGATCTCTAGTTCCACCTTCAGTGGACACCTTGCACTAGACCGGGTTGCACAAAACCCTGTCTAACCTGGCCTTGAACACTTCCAGGGATGAGGCATCCAACCTGTTCCAGTGCCTCATCACCCTCACAGTAAAGAATTTTTTCTTTGTATTTAACCTGAATCTCCCCTCTGTCAGTTCAAAGCCATCCCCCCTTGTCCTGTCACTACATGTCCTTGTAAAAAGTAATTCTCCAGATTTTTTTTGCTTCCAGGGATTGGGGCAGCCAGAAATCCAATTAAGGCGGACTGAAAAGTGAGGAAATGTGGTCTTGCTGATGGCAAGATGCCGTAATGTGCGTTGTCCCTCTTAAACAGTTTAGAAAGTGAACCCTGGTTTTCAGGGTGGAATGAGGTTTTATTTGAATGTCCCGAATGTCTTTACTGCTTTTGCTGATTATTTCATCAAGTGGGCTCCTCTATGCCACACCCCCAACCAAACAGCCCGTATGCATGGACTTCTCATACTTGTGTGAAGGCTGGAGGAGAAAACTAGCTTCCTATTCAGTTAGTTACTGCATCTTGCTAATTTCCCACTGAAATGAAAATAAAGGTTTATTTCTTAACCTTATGAAAAGGCTTTCAGAACTGAATTGTTCATAACTGAACATGTGATATAACAAAACAGGCCAAATTTCTTTCTTACTCTCTCAAGGGGCAGAAGTTTCTTTAAAATGTAAGGAACATTTCCCCTGAAAACCTGTGTAGACTGACTCTTTCTAGCATGACACAATGGTGTTTTTGTGATGACGCTGTTTCAGTTCTGCTCATGCATCCAAGAAATATGCTTAGGATTGAAATAGATTTGAATAAAACATGCTTTTCTAGGAAGAAACACCAGATAAGGAGGATTAGGGAGTTCTGGCAACTTTAAGCTTGTTCTTTCTGTGCTAAGTTCCTGGACTAAACCTCAGTGGTAGTTTATTACAGTAAAACTTTTATTGTCACCTGTGGTCAGTGTGGCTAGTTCTTTTAGTTGGTCTAAATGCCTTTCTGGCACAAGGAGAGTCTGGGGAGTTCTCTTCTCCTCTCAGCCTCACAAACTCAAGCAGTAGAGGTTTTTGGGTGTGTTTTGTTAAAAAGTAACCCCAACAAACCCCCAACTTGAATGCTTGGGCATATCTGGAAAAGTAATTTTGGGTGTTAGCTTCTGCAGCAGTAACAGCACAATCTAACAAACACCTGCAGAGGGGTGCAGAGGTGGTGGTGTGAGGGGAAGGTTAAGGAGTTCGGAAAATCCTGGCGGGCAAGCATGCTCAAGGTAGGCAATACTTGGTGGTCCCAAGGAAGGTCCAGGAGATAGAGAGCCACCAAGCCTCTTGGCTCTGAGCACTGTCTGTGCTGGGGTTTGATGCCCTGGGATTATGGCTGGGAGAGAGGGAGCTGCGTGAGAAGGCTCCCAGAACCAGCAGCTCTGAAGAAGCTTCTGTGTCCTGCCTGCCTGGAACCAGAGATCCTGGGAGCCTCAGCAGTGGATCCCTACTTCTGACAAGGGCATAAATTCTGCTGTGCAGCTGCAGGCTCCCAGAAGAGCTTGGTTCTGGAAATGTCATTCAGGAAATACCACATGGTATTGTGGAAACAGTAAAATTTCCATGCTTTT
>JAOSLQ010155797.1:0-14803 GCA_025629905.1 Lorius lory | reverse complement strand
TCTAACGCACCAATGTGGGCTTGTAATGTGATGATCATTTTCAATGAATAAATCTGTTAACATTAAATATTTGTTTTGTTTGACCATTTCAAAAACATACAAACCTTCATTTAGATTTGCCAAATTCAATTTCAATAATTGTTCGGTTACATTGTACAAATCATCCAAAACAAATTTGATTGTACGATTTTGAACAATAACAAAATACACTGCTTTCACATTTTGTATCAATGCATACGATTTTGGCAAATCATACAAGTGTTTTTCATAAATTAATCTATTTCTTATTGGTAGATTGTATTTTTCAACAAGAAAGTTTTCTTTAGAACTAGTCATGGCTACTAATTGGCTTAAAAAAATTATAGAAGGTTATCGGAATTCTAATACAGGTTTATTGGAATATCTCAACAGATTGAAAAAGAAAAATGGTCAACCATACAGTGGCAATAGTAAATATCACATGTACAAAGCAATGTTACCATTTCTCAGTGGAGATGATTTGATGGTTATTCGTAATGCTTCATCCATTTTTGAACGCAAGAGAATTCGAAAAACTCCAATAGATATTCAACGATTGTTAAAAGTGGTAAAATATTGTTATTTGACTCCAATGATTCAAGAAACACAATTGAATACATATTTGAAATTTGCTGTTATTCTTTTGACATCAACCAACGTTAGGTTTAAAATGTTGCAATATATTACAAACAAGGTTTGGGCAAAATTTGATGAAACTCTAGTTATTACATTTCCAAAACAGAATATGACAATAGTTGCAGATCAATTCATGTACGAATTGGCCAAACAATTGATTGTAATTCATCCTGATTATCCAGAAAGAGATTCTGTTGTACCTCTAAGTAAAAGTATTTTGAATCGTGCATTCAAACAATTATATCTACAAATAAATTACGATGAACCAGATGTTGGTTCTTTGGGGTTGAATCAATTGAGTAAGATTAACAAGAGAGCACTTTATGAAATGTTGAAACAAGAAGGTATCAAAATTTTAGAAAATTTACATACTCCAAAAACACAGAATATTGACAATTTGGAATCTGATGTTCAACAATTATTACAAGAAAGTTATCTAGATTTGAATGCAAAAAACCCTACGAAAACAGTTGCATTATTGAACCCATCATTACAAAAAGATGAAACTACAATTCAATCTATATATTAAAAAAATTATTTTTTATTCCACCATTCCAACACTCTAGATTCGTGTTTTCTATTACCTATCGCAAAAGTTTGATGGCCACTTTCATGACACAAATGTTCCATATCTTTCAAAATTTCTACTTTAACATCAACAATTGTTTCTTTTGTAATTGGTCGTTCTGTTTGATTGACATTTTGCAAAGCAATCAATGGTAAAATTTGAATATGTGACAATTCTTGGTAAGCGACATGTTTGGTTTTATTTACACGTTTGTATGCTTCCCAATTGGAAATTATATTTTTCTTGTTGATTTTCATTGTCCAAACGTAAAATCAAAATCCAAGTTTTGATATTTCAAATTATCCAAATCAAATTCAAAATTACATTCGCTGGACAAGGATGACAAATCAGATTTGATTAGAGGTTCTACTTTTGTGTACTCACTTGGAGTTTTTGTAAATTCTTTACAAAACAATTGTCCGTCTTTATTGTAAAAAGGTGTTTCCGTGTCCTCGTCAAATTCTTCTACAAATATTGGATGTCTATTTCTCTGTTCGTTGGACATTAATTGTAAATCTTTACGTTGAATCTTTTTTTGTCGTTTAGTTCTTTTACTTCTTTGTCGATCTACACTTTTGCAATCTTTAATGAAAAACGATCCCAAACCCAATGAAGCTGTTCTTATGTATAAATATCTATTTTCTGCAACTTCAAAATCATCATAAACAATTTGCAATCTACCGATTCTTTGCAAATTTGTTTTTATAGTATTAAATTGAACCATGTTGGTTTCTTTCAAAAATGTTTCAATAGCATCTAATCGTTTCAACCAAGTCATTGATCGCAATTGATCAAAAGTGTATCCTGGTAAATTAATAACATCAAATATCAAACCGGAACCATCATCAACATCTATAGTTTCTACTGTACAACGAGTTTGTGTCTTTTTAAAAACTGGATGAGAAGTATTTTTTGTTAAAAATAATTTCTTGTCCGTTTGATAACAATAAACTGAACGAACGTGTCTACTATAACGAGTAAACATGCTCAAATCGTACGGGATATGATTGTTATCATCACAAATTACAGTAGGAGTATATTCTCTATATTTCAGGTATTGTGCACGTTTCAAAAGAGTTTTGAGCAATTCACCATATTTTCCTTTAATTAATTCATTTGTAGCTCTAAGAGCTTCACAATGATTTACGATTCCGTCTCCTGGTGCATACAAAATACCAATCAATGCTTTTACAAACATTTGTAATGGGTGCCAAGCCCATTCATTTGAAGGTACGCTAGTCAATTCTCTGAGATATGTTATAACGGTAATATGATCCAATTCACAAATTAATTGAATCATTAATTTGGTGACAATTTCGTTTTCTTTAACTACCAAAAGTTTATCAAGAGGTTCTTGCAAATTGTCATTTTGTTCGGACCTTTCTTTGATTGCTCGATCCATATGCTCAGTTCGATCTTTGATTGCTGTAGTTTCATATTTTTTATACAAATGACTAACAATTTGTCTTCCATGTTTTTCGATCAAAGTTGCCATAGAAAGAGTCCAATATAGAGTAGGTTTGTTCTTTTTAATTTTTTCATCCAAATCATCATCGTCGTCTTCGTCTACAGTTCTACAATTGGGGTTAATGTAAACATCATAAATATCTCTTTTTGGTTCAAATTTTATCCACTTGTCATACACGGAATAAAGCAATTCGTTCGTTATACCTTGACGTTCATTTGTTTTCAATTGATTTTGACACGGTGTATCATATCTGGGCAACAAATTCAAATCACTGTAGGGTAAATTCAAGTATTGTACTTTGCATTGTTCAATATCACCAATCAAATGAAACAATATTGTTCTAGCTTTAGTTTTGTATTGTGAATTGCGTTTTGTATTTTTTGACAGCAAATCCAATTGTTGCTGTTGTTCTCGTTGTTCTACCGTTTCTGCCACAGGTCTTCGTCTAGATTGTAATTTGCTTTTAATAACTTTTGCAGCTAATGATACTTGATCAGATGCAGTATTGAACAAGTGACAATTGTTAAAACGACGAGTCATAATTTCATCAATAAAAGCGGCACGTTTAACATCTATATCCACAGATGTCGTCTCCATTATTTGTCTATGTTGGAAACACAAAAGCTCTACGCAATCTTTTACCGTATAATCACGTTTTGTTGGTAGTATCAAAAAAAATAATAAATGTTCTCAATTTGTTAGAAATTAATGTGTTTTGTTACATTCAATTGGTACTGCTCTTTTTAAATATTACCGATTTGAATGATTCGGAACAATTGTTATGGTTTTTAAAATTTATTCAACAACCTATTCCAATATTTTTGTATACTAAATTGTTTGCATTTAGCAAATTCAGATTGGAAATTTATCACGAGTTGACTGGTTTAACAGTAATACACAATCCACATTATCCAAAAACTATACAATTAAGATTTGACGGTGTTACTCTGTTTGAAGATTCTAATTTACCAACGACTGAATTGTGTGAAAATGATTATACTTGTTTGTAAAATAAGATGAGTAATCGATCAAATTACACGGCAACAGATTTAGCAAACGCTTACAAATATGCACAATTAAATGTTGACAAATTGTTATTGAATGAAGCTTACAAAACGCATCCACACATAATTTCTCATCTAAATTTTAAAAACGGACAATTGATTGGAAATGAAACGTTTTTGCAGCAATTTAATTGTGTAATGTTTAAAAATTCAAAATTGGATGTTTGCACAACAAGTGATGCACCAAGATGGTTGAGAACTGGTGATGAATCTTTCAAATTGGGTTGTAATTGGTCATGTTTCAATCTTAAATCAATAGAATATGACAAGAACAAAAAAGTGATTCCACAAACAACAGAATGGCAATTACGCTCAGACGGAACTATCGAATTATTTCCAACAACCAATTATTGGTTTGAATTTCCAATTTTGAGAGATTCAGCTAGGTACAAAAATAGAATAAATAATTTTCCTGCTGGATTTGATAAAATTACTACAAATTCGTATCGATTAAACGATTCTTATTGTAAAGCATTTTCTGCCACATATGATCCACAAACACAAACTTGTAAAAGTACAGCTTCACCAATTTTGACGTTTGTGTTTGGAGAAGCATTGGTGAAAAATTTCTTAATTTTATCAAAAAACATTGAATACACATTACCATTATCTGACAAGGCAAAACCAATACCAATATACAATGGATCTCTACAAACTTGGAAAGCAAATATTGATTCATTTTGGAATATGCAAATACCAGACCCAATTGATTCTAACATTTTACCTGACAATGAACCTGTAAATTTGTATTCCGAAACTAGTAACATACCAACACCACCAAAAATATTGATTGATATTACTCAAAATACTGTTACGATTATTGCTGGTTTGGTAAAATCTTTGTTTTCTGTCGAATTCTGGACAACTTTGGGTGTTCAAATTGCGTTTGATACTGCATTAAAACAATTGATTGCTCAATTGAATAAAAAAACATTAACTTGGTTGACTAGTATAGCGGTTGAACAAAGAATTTTACTTACAGCACTAACGAGATCTCTAGTTGGATATGGTTTAAGATTTTTACAATTGGAATTGATAAAGTACGCTTTACAAACTCTACTTTGGACAGCTGAAACGGCATTGAATATTTTGAATATTGTTTTTATATTTACGGCAATTGCAGATGTTGTTTTGACAATACTCGACCCGTATAGTTTGAACCAAGAATTATCAAACGATCAATTACAACAGATACAAGAAAAATTATTAAAAGAATTTTATCGTCAAGATAGAGTGCAAATTATTTTGACACCAAGTTTACTTGTTGATTTATTAAATGTACCAAATAGGGAAGAAATTCAATTACAAACAATTTTGTACACGTATCAATATCTAAAAAACCTGAAAATAAATAGTGATGGTTTTCCTATAATAAAAGATTTTGGTATTTTGGCAAAAACTGATAATACAAACGGTCCAATCCCTATTGAAACAAAAACAATTTATCAAGAAACTGCCAATTTTGCAAATCGGGCAGAATGTTTTCGAATATTTAGAATTGGTGTAATTATTCTATCGGGTGTTTTGATAATGACTTTGATTGGAAAATTGTACATTATAGCTTTATTGATAATGGTTTTGATTGTTGCTCTTTTGGGAATCACTTATTTGAATTTAATGTTCAATGTCCCGAAACAAGTAACTGGAACCATTGATACAATTAAACAATTGTTTGGTAATGTATTGGAAGAAAATTCAAATATTTAATACAATCTTTGAATCGTGCAACTCGAATCAATAGTGATTGAATTCTTTTGTCGAAGAAATGTTGTTTCAAATTTTACATGCTGTTAGATGGATGAACTTCCACAAGTTTTTCTAGTTTTCGATTCAGACATTTCCAAAAAAGTTGTAGATTTGATGATTGAAAGGTTATTGTTTGTTGCCAAAATATGGTATTGGGCATCTTACAAAAACTCGAATGCAATAAAATTATCCAACGTGAATACTTTTAGACCTCATTTCAAAACTTATTCTTTGGTAGTGTATTTTGGAAAAAATGTTCCACATTTGGATCATAATTTGGTAGTTGAAGAATATACAATAACAAACATGAATCAAACTTTAACCAATGTGATTGCTGAAATTGAAAATAAAATTACACGATTTGATAGATTGAAATTTACTGGGTCTGGTTATGGTAGTGTAATAGTTTTCGACTTGGATCAAACCATTATAGATGATGATTTGAATTTGTTGCATTCTGCAGTTAGACCGCTCATTTCAAGTATTGTTAATAGATTCACTTATAGAGTCCTATGGTCACATGGAGATGAAATTCACGTTAATAAAGCTCTAAAAAAACATTCAATGGATCATTTATGGGATGCAATTATTGTAAGACCTTTTGATGAAATTAACGTAGCCAACAAAAGTTTGGGAAAAGTGTTAAAAACATTAAATACGAAATTGGGTGTTTGGGGGTTTAGTTGGGCAGTTTTGATAGATGACAAGAAAGAAAACAATGCAGGTGATTATGATTATCATTTATTGGTACCATTAAACAAATCTCCAAAATTTTACAAACAATGGTATACAAGAATTTTAGATTGGGTAGATGATCAAGCTTGTCGTTTAGATAATCGTTTACTCAATTGTCATCGTGTGTAAATGAATGAGTAAAACACAAAGGTAAAAGAACATAGAAACCATGATCAATCCATAACTTGTGTTGTTGAGTTTTTGTTATAGTAGGATTGACATTTTCAATGAAGGCTCTAGTATATCGAACAAAATATTTGATTGGAGTAGTTGATGTTGGTGCTTTGGATTTTTTGCCAAAACCCAAAATTATCCCATCACTAATATTATTTGCAAACAATATTTTCAAATGTCTTTCTCCCAAATTCTCAACATCATTAGAAACTATTGTCAACAATTCTTCTATCGAAATGGACAAATGTGGGTTTCTAACAATACCATGACTAATCATTGATTTGTAAATTTTACTGTTTGTATCCATTGGATTGCCGCACATGATATTGTCCAAACAATCCAAAGACGATTTGTTCTGCATGGGTAAATTCATATTTTCCAATGGATTGGTTTTTTTGCAAAACATTGCATACAACAAATCTAAAAATTGTTGTGCATGAGTTATAGTATCAGCAGTTGCGTCACTACAAATCAAATTCATTGCATACAGAATCAAAACATTATTCGTTCCATGTAATTTTAAACACTCTTGTGTGCGAATAAATCGATTGACAAATTTGAATGGGGCCAATCTCATGTAAACTGCTTCATCCAAATTTGTCAATTTAGGATAAGAATTTGAAACTGCTATGATTGTAGCGCAACTTCTTTGTTTGGACAAATTTCGATCGTATAGATTGCGTTGATGATTTGCATCATCTCCAGTCAATGTTTTGAGTAAAATTGCATCAATTTTTTGAACTTCATTCAATATGATCATGTAATTATTGTTTATCGACATCATTTCTGGTGAAGGTTTGCTTGGATCTGAACTCAAAAATGTCTTGTTTGCTACATGAATACTATTACCCCAAATTCGGCAAAATAATTTTGTAAAAGTTGATTTTCCAGCTCCAGCAGATCCAATATTGATCATCATTTGTTTTCTTGGTAACGACGGTGCAAACATGTCTCCATGTTTTGACAAATACTCTTCAATGGTCAAATTGTCATAATCAAATGCACTCGAAATTGTTTGTTCAATAAAATTCAATTTTTCTTCATACACATACGGTGGGGTATCTACCAAGATTCCTTTTTGATTCTGATGATAAAAATTTTGCAAACAAGTAAAAAATACTGATATTGTGTAAAACATTGCTTCATTTCCCGTTTGAGTGTTTGTTTCGCATTTGGTTAATAATTCTTCAAATGAATTTTTTCTGTGCATCGACAGAACAACACTATTATTTTGAATTTGTTCCAAAGACAAACCAAAATCTGTTTGTATTTGTTGAAACAAATCCAAACAATCATTGCTTCGTATCTTTTTGGAACATTTTGACCAAATCAAATTCAAATTTTTGTTGGAAAAATGATGTCCACCTTGATACAATCCTTTCATTATGACGTTAGTAACCCAAAAACGATATTGATTAGACAAATACCTACCAATTTTGACATTTTCAAAATTTAAAGGATACAATGCTGCTTTCGTGTTAAAATACAATAATGGTACATGTTCCATCATCGTGTCGGTAATTGTATTCCATACACCAGAATCAGTGTTGATAAAATATCGATAAATGTTCATGTCAGTATTTTTCTTGAATGTGTTTTTTGTTTTTAACCATTTTGAATGAATCAAAGTTTTGATTTCATGTAACGGTCCCTTGATTTCCAACAAGTCTTTGATTTTTGTCACTTCTTGAACAAAAATAATTTCTCGACTAAACGAATTTGTGCAGTGATAACACCCACCATTGTAATATTGCAAATCAAAATTTCCATTAAAATACATTATTGGATATTTAATTTGCAAATAATTGATTGCCATTTCCAAAGTGTGGTATTCCATTTGTGGCAGTTTAATCAAATCCGATATCCATTTCAACCAAATTACAGGATAATTGATTTGTTTTGGTCCGGTACAATCATTGAAAATTTCAGCCAAATGATCAATCTTTGATACATTAGATTGCATTTTGAAAACCAATTTACGCAAATGGTCATTTTGTCCACATAGTTGAACCAATTGTTGCCAAACATTTTGAATATCGGGATCCAAATTCAACAAATGAAAATAAACTGATGATAAAATGTAAAAGGCATATCTACAATCTTTTTCCAATAAGAATTTGTGCAATGAATAACCCATGCATTTGTCACTTGTTCCATAGTGGTTATTTGCAATGATTGCACTCAATTCTACCAATTTCTTGTGCAAATTGACGGCAGAAAAATCATGACTCGTTTCATCACTATTGTTCAAATGGTAATTCAAAATGTCATAATCATTTGGTGTGAATTTGTATTCAATCAATTTGAATTTTTTCAATTGATTCTTACCAACAGTAACAAATTTTTTTGAGCACAATAAAATGTATTGTTTGTCAATAGCACTGGCCCAATTTTCCAAACTAGTATCTATTGTAGAAACATATGTGCCCAATATTTGATTCAAATTCGAAATTGAATGTTGATCGCTACTAAGTGTATATTTGACATCCCACCAAACTAGGGGTACAATAGAGCACAAATCCAAATCGATATTTTGTTCAACAATTTTGTATTGTTTGTAATCTTCCTTGGCGCTAAATGGTAATGGGACCATTGTAATTTTGTCAATGATCAAATTCTCAGGGCCAAAATAATTAAACAACAATTGGTCTAATAATTGATAATAAACTACAATACTCACGTTAAAATTGTAATACAGATGAAAACCACAGTGATCTGTACGTTCCATGTACACAAAATTTGTTGGCAAATTAGAGTCTTCTAATATTTGATTGAACTGATCAATTATTTTTCTTTTGATTCTTTGATCTGTGCGTGTGTGCATTTCTTTCCGTTTACAAGAAACACAATCCACATCAACCATAAAAGGTAAACTTGGACATTTTTTCAAATCAAAAGCCAAACCATGACCAACTTTACCAAAATAATGGGCCAATTGTGAAAAAGTCAATCGTGGTGGTAAAACAAAAGATTGTTGATTGATATTGTCAACAACCCAATGAACACCTTTTGTGTTTGAACATAATGTCGTTTTGAACAAATCAGTTGCTTGTACAATTTGTGTACATTCTTGTATTGTATAACTCGATGTGGAAATATCATTTCCCAACAAATCATCTTCCACAGAATGAATTTCATCTGGGTGATTGCGCTTCATTTCGTTGTAATTACTATAGTGGTCGTTTTGATTTATAGTTTCAAACCTAACACTATGGATCAAATTTTTGCAAAAGCGTTTTTAAATTCAAAACAAACGTCACGTTATATAGAAGTTTATGATAATAGTAGTGATACCATTATTGATAAATTGATAATAGTCAACCCTTATGGGTGGATATTTTGGAATTATGATGGACGTTTGTTTATAGTGAATGATGATCGATTGTGTGGAACAAATGCTGTAACTGTGTATGAAATTTCTCCAAACATCAATTTAACTTTCCAAAAGAAATGTTTAAATTGCAAATTGATAGATTTGCTCAACTTTTATCAAACGATTACCTTGTCTCAAACTATACCGTTTGAAACATCAAATAAAACTTATACCATTTTAGATTGTATCGAGTTTCTAAGTCAAGGGATAATTTACATTAAAACAAATGGTAAAAACAATTCAGCATTACCAATTAATTTTGATGTTCAAAAGCTGTATAATAATCTTTATCAATCATGAATGAAAATTTTGATAAATGGTTCAAGACAAAATTGACCGTTTCGTTCTTTAATGATGTAATAGAATTTATGAAATTGGAACATTATTATGATTTGGATGAAAAAATGATACCTATACTATTAAAATATGAAAAATGGGATGAAGCAGTTTTTGAATTGTTCAAATTATCTGATTACAAAATTACTGATGTAATTTGTGATTTGGTTTATGAACATTTGGGTATCATATTGAGCTATTATTCTACACCAAAATCAAACATTACATGTGATACATTGAACGTTAAATTGGGTTTTAATTTTATTGAACACTTTTTTTATGTAAATAGAGGCGATATCTCTTATTATCATTATGGATCCTACATTTGTCAAATCGAACCAAAATGGAAAACAAAAAAGGGGTAGATTAACAATAGAACCGATAGGAAAAAAATTGTACATTGGTAATACAAGATGGGATATGATACCGAAAAATGATGCTCAAATTCTTTTCGATTACGTAAATTTTATTATTGGAAATGGGTATGGTGCTTACATGTTGTACGAAGGTACACAACCAAAAACTTGGATTCCTCCAGTGTTGATTCAAATGTTTCACTCAATTTTGACATATAATAACATTTTGACTAGTTCAACTTGGCAATATGTTGAAGCTGAAGATGCCTATCCAGATAGAATGGTATACAATGATCAAGATCATTTATTTTACATTGCTACAACGAGCATTTCAAATTTTCTAGAACAAAAAGAAATAAATCCAAAATTGTCTTTTGTATTTGATTGTGATTTTGTTGCTAGTATTAGTTATGGTGAAACGCCAACTTTGAGTCAAAAAACTCTAACACGATTATTTGTGATTGCTGATCATTGTGCAACTCATTGGTTGGAAATGTTGGAATTTAATAAAACTGATTTGTATTGTCATGCTGATTTTGGTAAAGGAAATTATATGACATTGGGTTCTCGTTTAGATATAAAAACTGCAACTCCATTATTATTAAACCAACAACGTAAAATTCAACCATTTAACGTAACAACAACTTATACACCATTACGACGAAATTATTATTCGGCAGTCGATAATAGTGATTATTTGTTGATTCGAGGAGTTGATCCATTATTGGATGCTACCATTGCACTCTAATGTCCAACTGGAGAGAAGAAGCATACATGCAATTGATTCAATATTTGAAACCATGTGACGGACAATTTCCAATTGTTGCCCCAAATTTGGTAGAATGGTTAAACGAATTATCTGACAAATTCAAAAATCCTCCTGAAGTGACAATTAATTTGTCTGATGAACAACAGTTTTTGGATTTGAATGAAACATTTAATTCTAATGGATTGAAATCAATTGAGGGAAATTATTTTGCAAGCGAAGAAGACCAAAAACTAGTACAATGTGATGTGATTGAACCTGCTTGTAAAAAAAGAAAATTATTCACCTGTAGTCAAGATTTGACTCATTTTATTGAACAAAAATCTCTCAAATGCAGTAATATGCCCAATTTTGTTTGTGAACGAGCATCGATCAATGTACCTTTGGAATAATTTAAAGTTAGACAATCTGATATATCCAACAAGGAAGCTTGAAAATTTTGTTCAATGTAATAAATCGTAGGTGGTTGTAACGAATCAAAATAAACATTTATCAGACAAGATTTTGTTTTAATTGGGCCAAATACGAATGATTTGAATTTGAAATCTAGATTCATATTCGGTTGTAATGTGCACCAATATTTCAAAGAGTTGTTTGTCCAATAAAATAATTTGTAATCATCTGTACACAAGAAAATTCCACAATATTTGGCCAATCGTTTAGATATACCAAAATTGGGAATTGTTATAGTTTGACCATAACTTACTCTCTTGTATCCCGAAAATGGTGGTTGAATAATATGAATATCTAAGAATGAAGGTATCAATTTTTTGACCAAAATTTGATGTCCTGTAGTATTTTGACGGAATAAACAAATACAATTATTATCATATTTTGAGAGTATTTTTAATTTTTTTCCTGTAACGAGCTGTAATCTTTTCAGATAAGGTAAATGCAATTGTAAATAACCGTTGAATAAATAAACATCTAAAATAATGAATTTGTTTGTTTTCTTGTTGAACAAAATTTCACATGTTGTAAAATTGGGCAATTTAATGTTGAAAGAGTAATCTAATTTTTCTCCTACCGAATTGTACAAGAGTGTTTTTTCATTCATAGTGTGTGAAACTAGTAATCTTACATAATCAACACTATCATATTTTTGTTTCCATTGTTGCAAAACAGAAACACAATCTATAGGTTTTTGAGTGACTTGAGGTACAAAAAGTGGTAATTTGAAAAAACAATGTTCTGTGATTTGTGTATCTACATAACGCAAATTGTACGAATGAAATCGAATCAAACAACTAAAAATAGATGCAATATTTACAGAATTTGGTAATGAACCTCTATCAGTTGATCTGTACAATTCTGGTATGTACCGTTCCAATTTTCTCAATGTTATAAAATTATTCAATTTAGTCAACAAATGATAATCGTACACATTCAAATCGTCTCTTTTACCAATAATCAAAAAATCTTTTAGTAATTGTGAAGGTTTTTGCGTATTGATAATAATATCAGAATCACCAATCATTTTTTTATGAAAACTCGATAACAATACTTTTTGAGGAGTCAATGTACACTTGTAAGTGTTGTATTCTTTTAGTTCAATTTGCTCAATATTTACAAATTTGACAAACGTTTGTGGACATTTGTTCACTTTAATGTTTTCTAAACATTTGCCAACTTTGTCGTAATCAAAATAATTTTGACAAACACAATCATCTTTGTGTGTTTTTGTCAATTCAAGTTTATCAATTATGGACGGTTTGTTGTACAATTTTATGAATGCCACTATACTATCATGATCATATTGTAAAATCCAACGAATAAAAATTTCGATAAATTCTTTATTCGGAATTATCATCATGTACAGAAATTCCAGTAAATCTTGTATCGTCAATTCCATTTTCTCCTTCAATTAACCGATTTACAAATGGTTTAATATCGAATGAATCTATATTCCCAATGAACATCATGGACATGCAATCTGTTGCGTATAACCCTTCATTACTCACTTGAACAGAATCATATCCATAACGTTTAAAAACATCTATTGCTAGATCCATCACAAAATTTTTAGATACTCCACCTTGTCCAGGTTTGCCATTTCTAGTTTGAACATGATCCAACAAGACAACATAAAACATCATCCCATTTTCTATTATTGCATAGGTATTATTGTTTAATTTGGTAAATTCACTCATGTCCAAAATTTTGTTTGTAGTTTTGGTATCATCATTCATTATTAGTTTATTTTTATAATCCAAACACGTCATTGTATCAAAATGTCTCAATTTGAATTTATTCAGCTGATAATATACATTATTTTCTGTACGAATTTTCAAAACACCCCAATAGTTCAGCATTCTAAAAAATTAAATTGATGAACAAAAAACTTTGGATTTGATTACATCAAAATAGTTTTCGGTAGGGTCCAATGTTATAACGTCCATATTGCTCAACTTTTCATATGGTGTACAATTTTGATCATTCTTGTAACAACCATATTGTTTGAAATAATCGACTATAAATTTCAAACTTTCAAAACCATTTCTGTAATCTTGATGATCAAATAATGCTACCAAAGAAGGGAATTTCTCGTGTTGTTTGCAATAAAACATGTGTTGTGATTCAATATAACCTTTTAAATCCACACGAGCAAAATCACTACTTTCATCTCGATTCCTCATTCTTTGTCGCACCTTTTCAAAATCAGAATCTACAACATTGATAGTGTAAAACTGATTCAAATAAAATTCTTCAACTTTTTCCGGTACACTATCCATTACAGAATCCAATGGTGCATTATCAATCAAAGACCATATTCGATACCAATCTATAGTATTTGTCGGTTTTCTATCCCACACAGTTTTGTATTCTTGATTGTTTCGTTTCATCACATCCAAACCAGTAAACACAAAACCAAGATTTGCAGATGGTGAACGATTTCTGTGCGCAGATTCGAAATAATTTGTAATTTTGTCATTACAAACTCCCGTTTTACCACAACAACAAGTACCATCTACACAAAAACCTAATTTTGGTTCAGTGTCTGTGAGCAAATTGTGAACAAACGCATAATTTTTCTTCACAAAAGTCAACAAATCTGGTAATTTGTTCAACGGAACAATATCCAATTCTAAATTGTCAATTACAAACAAAGACATTGTAAACTTAGTTTGAAAATTTTTTTTAAAAGAAAACCATATGGCTAAACGAAAGAATGATTTAGATGAACGTCGTTTGCTTCCTTATATTGAAAATAAAATATCAAAAACTAGACGATATGCTAATCAATTTGGTTCAATCGATAATGTATTGAATCATATAACTAAAAATGGAAAACATTTGTCACCATCAACTATTCACCTTTTGGGCAAATATTATAATGTCAAACTTCCAAAACCACAAATTACAATAGATTATCCAAAGGATTTTATAAATCGATACAAAAAATTTATTCAAGATGTTTTGATAAAGTTGAAACGAGAACAAGATTTGGATTTGGGTATTGCAATTTTATTAACATTGGCTACCAATTTGAGATCTAGTGAAATTGATCAATTACATTATGAGCATTTGAATCGAATGTTTAACAGAGAATTGGTTCCAATAGC
>JAOSLQ010143173.1:0-15446 GCA_025629905.1 Lorius lory | reverse complement strand
TTGCAGGGGGGTTGGACTAGATGATCTTTTGAGGCCCCTTCCAACCCTTGGGATTCTGTGATTCTGTGATTCTGTGAACAGAAAATGTGCCTCCTTGTTAACAGGTCATAGCGATGGACTGTCTGCCTACAACACTGACCAGATGGGCTTTGCTTGCCATGTGGTCGCAGGATCTATGGGCTGGCAGGTGATAGCAGTCTCCTGACTCTGTACCTCTAGCACAGAGAAAAGTAGGCTGTGACACAGTGCTGCAGCATGAGGACTACAGGCCTGGCTTCAGCATTCCACAAAGAAAGCATACAGAAAGCCTATTCTGGATCTCATGCTCAGCACAGAGAATGTGATCATCCTGGTGGATCCGACCCTTCTTTCCCGGCTTTTGCTTCCTCTGCTGGGCTCCATGAACAGAGATGATAAAATCATCCCTGTCTGGTTAATGTTGCTGCTCATCATGGAGTCAGTGATGGTATTTCCTGTCTCTAAGGTACCAGCCTCTCTGGTTTTGGTTTGACAAGGTTTATTGAAGATTAATGGTTTGCTGCTGTGTTTTGAAGACACAGGTTGTCCTGATGAAGAGACACATGCATGCATACACACACACATAAATCCCAAGAAAACAGAAATTTTAGAAAGAAAATGCCACTTGATTTTTGAAAGCAGCCCCATTTGTTTTGCTGGATGGAAGTGCATTCCTGTGTCTGAAGCCTGCAGGGAAGGATGAAGACTTGCAGGGTTTTTCTTGTTCACTTGTGTTGAAGGTGTGGTTTTGTTTCCTTTCTGAGCACCTGAATTAGCACAGCACCGTTTTGTGCCATCCTGTGGAAGGAAGCCCGTGCTAACCCTGAGCAAGGAAGCCACCAAATTACCACTGAGTCTTACAGAGGCCCCATCTTCCCCAGACACCCTTTGCCAAGTGCTGTTTCAGCCAGACCTGCTGAGCTGAGGTAAAGTCTAATGGCTGAGCTATGGCTTGAAGTGGTTATGTGCAATGCTGAGAAATCATAAACAGCTCTTATGTAAATGGTTTATGAGGGAGTGGGGAACATTCAGCTATGTTAGATTTCTGTAAAGCTGATCTAAACTGATAACATCATACCACACTGTTCTCACAGATTATTTTCTTTCATAGAACAAAAAAACAAAACAAGCCTTCCCTTCCCCTAGCTGGGTGCAGGGTTGGTAGGTTCTGCTGGCCTCCAGGGACCAGGGAAATATTCACATGCAGCTAAAGGGCTGAAGTTAAGAGACTGAACAAGGAGATGTGGACAAAGGCCTGGTGTCACAAAGTGAATCACTGCAATCCCTGGCATGGATCCTGCATTTTATGTAGGTGGCTAAAACTGTTTCATTGTATTTGAGAGACTTTTACTCATAGTCTTTAATGATTAGTAGTAGTCTTTAAATGACAGAAAAAAAAGAAAGATGTCTTCTTAAAAAAATCCAGATAATGCAATTAATCTCTTGTTTAATTTGTGCTGTACACAGTTTTCTGAGGGAAGCACAAGTTATTTGCTCTTGCTCAACAAATTGGGCAAGTTACAAGAGCTAGGTAGAATTGAAGACTTGTGTGATATACAGATACTTGAGACTGTCAGTCTTCCTGGGAATTATTGTAGAAAAATTGTCTCGGATTTTGCTTTTCAAACTTTATTTCTCATATGGCTTTTTTTGCATTAATTACATTCCTTTGATTATACTACAAGACTGAGCTTTCATGGACATAGCTTCAGGAACAAAAATAGCTTCTTAAAAGTTAATTTTAGAAAACTTGAATTGTTTGTGTGTGAAAAGCCTTTTGGCAAATAGTTCAGGAGGTAAGAAACTTGATGACTTCCCATGCATGAGACACAACTTAGGAAGTCTTAAGACTGGGGAGTATTAAGATAGGCTAGTTTCTTACTGTAAATTTGAAATTCACCTGTTATATTATTGCTACTTTTTTCTTTAGTGAAAAGAAACCTTGCATTTTGTTATGAAAGTCAGAATTATTTCAAAATTCTAATTTGTTTCCAGGTAGAGTGATAGTAATGAGTCAAAAAGCCTTCAAATGCAGCAATTACTCTAGAGTACTCCATCCTTCTCTCCCTCTTTTTGTTCGAAAGCACATGTGCATGTGGTAACTGGTCCAGGAAGAAGAATGCTGTAGGACCTTGAACAGCAAAAGGTTCCTGTTCAGCTTCAAAATGTTATCCCAGCTGAAGAACTGCAAACATCTCTGCTGAGCACTGACACAAAGAGATGGATGAAGAAAACTTAAAACTGCAAAGTTAGAAATCCTACAAGTAGGTAAAGTTAAGCATGAAGTTTCAGATAATTGTTGCTAGCAACCTAAAAATTATATACACTATACATATATAATTCAGTTTCTCTGTTTTTTTAACTAATCATTGTTTTTAATATGTTTACAGCCTCCTTTGTACCTTCCTGTATTTTACTTCTTGCCCTGTATCCTCTTTCTCGGGTCTTTGCATTTTTCAATTTTGGAGCAGTTTGCTTTGTTTTCTGCCGTATCATTTCTGTTGTCCCTTCTTTTTCCTCCCTTCACTTCCTGCAGAACTGCAGATGACAACTAGTTCTGTTCCTGAAACAGAAAGATGAAGAATCTGAACTGATCACTTGTTAAAGGTCTTTCCAGACCAGTTGCATTAGTGGATGTTGGCACCTTGGCCTGGAAAATTAATAGATGATCCCTGCAGTGCCTGCACACAAGAAACCCTAAAAAATTCCTCCCAAACCCCTAAGTCCATCAGCTGGTTTTGACTACAGCAGCCAAATACATCTGCAGGCTCAATTTGTTTGCCTCAGGTTAGTTTAGTCAACAGTGTCTAGCACTCTAGAAATCGTCGGTTGCCTGGGGTAAAATTGGGATTCTAGTAAATAAAAAATACTGAAGCAGGGCAAATTTTGAGACATGCTTTACTGATGCGACTGCCTGTTCCACTGGAAAAGCTTGGACGCCCGCTACAGACCTATTGAAAACTTGAGCAGAAAGACCTTCTTCCAAATGTCTGGAACAATTTCTTCCTAAAAATACTGTTTCTTGATGAGCACATTCAGCATGTCATAGTCCAGAAATGGAAATGCATCTGTGTTCAAGTCAAACCATAAATCATGATGTACTAAGGCCCAGACCCAAGAGCCTACAAGATCATCTTGCCAACTTAATTTTGAGTTCCCAGATACAGACAGCTGTGGGTTTATCCAGGGCTCTAGCTGCCTGCCTCTCCATAGCAATAGCCATTGCAGTGCACAGTCAGAGACATCGGCACTTACAGGTATGAACTTGTAGCATAATACCCCTGAACATTTAAAGCAGAGCTGTACCATCCCCCTGCTCTTTGAAGAGTAATACATTTATGTAATAAATATGTAATGCCAATTACTTTAGAAACTGAGCATGCAATAAATGTGTAAGGATAATGCAATTTATCAGTTGTTTCTTTCTTCTTTGAAGCATGTGGGCTTTTACTCCTCTTCCCCCTCCCTCATCTGTCACCATATTCTGTTAGCATATATAGTTCTTTTTCCACGTGTTTCATCTTGTCACAGTGGCTGCCAAATTCACTGTTAAATGCCTCTTAGTGGGACATTTTCTGACCAGGCCAAATGCAGATTGATTTTCTCTTATGAGCCCATTATTGTCCTTGACAATTTTATTGTTCATGATGAGCAGAGTTGCTATTGGTAGCTCCTTTTCTCAAGTAGAGTGCTGGAGAGGACACAAAATAAAGGACCTGGTTCAGCTCTCACAATTCCTGCTACATAAAGAGGGCACAGGGTGAGCTTTGTCTTGTTCATCTTCAGCACATGGGAAGGTCTTAACTCTTTAAGATCCATTCATTGAGTAGGGAGCTATCTAAATGAGGTATGTACAAAATGCTGAACTAAGCATGAACTAAGCTTGGTGCTTAGCTTCAGGGGACCTTTTGCCTTTACTTTGGTGTGCAGGAAACATGTTGACCCCTTCACAGCTAGCAACTGTCTCTGTCAGATAGAAAAGGAGCTGGTATGTCTCCCAGGAGATAATGGGAGATAATAGCTGTCCTTTTGCTTGAATTTCCTACTGAGGAGCTCCTTCTGGCGTTTTCTTAGATCTTCTTGTTGAAGCATTATCTTCTTTGCATAGAATAATTGCCATTAGCCCAGATGACAGGCCATTTGGCTGTGGCCTGATGTTTAGTGTATTGATTCAAACGGGCAGTACTGAGAGAGTCTAGTATTTAGACAATCTACTGAGAATTATGAGACAGTCTGGAGGAGTATTTAGATTGAATCTCCTGAAAACTTTGTAAAACATGGCATTGGTAGCAAACCATTAGGAGGGTGAGGGAAATATGAAGCCAATATCTATGAAACGTGGGTCCAGCAGAGCACCTTTTCCTCACTAAGATGAAAATCCCAGAATGAGAGACAAAAGTCCCAGAAATGCCTGGGAAATCTTACTTGCAGCTTCTGGAAGCATTTTGTAACTGAAGAGTTACCATATTGCCGTATGTAAGTAATAATCTTTTTCACATCAGTTGCATAGCTATTGTTAGGACTAGTACTAATAGTACTAGTTATTCAGCAAATACTGTAGAGAACATTTTTATAGCTATAGTTTTTATAAGCCTTTACATTAATATGCATAGCACATGACTGGAAAGTGATATACAAACATAAGTGTTGCTGTTACCTTGTCTGTTGTATGTTTTACAGGCTAAGTATAAAGACTGAAGGTGCAAATAGTTTGGAGGGAGTCCCCTCTTCTGCCTATGGGTAGGTGAGGGGACTAGGTTAGATTAGAAACACCTCTGCAAGGTTCTGCTGACTTCAGCTGAGGTTGCAAGTGCTCAGTGGGTGTGCTCTGCCTCTATCAAATAATTATGACTGGAGTGGGACCTAATGTCAAGGAGCATGTGCTGCCAAGATAAATATCTGTTGCCCTCATTAGTTTAGTTTAGATTCCATAGGAGAAACTGGTGCACAGCTGGAGTTCCAGGACATTTTCTGAGTAATTTACACAAAGTTAAACACTTGAGATAAAAGCTTCCTTCTGCTGTTCTTTCCTGCACTTCCCTTCCTGTATTCTAATTCATACTTCAATTTCCTCTTTGTTTGCATACTTTAAACTTGGTAATTTTCTACTGAGATGACCTGAAGCATTATCAGAATATATGCAAGACTTTTGCTGTTTCTTTGAACAAAGCCTTGCATTCAAATCCCACTTGTATTGATCATATTGTAGCCAAAGTTAATTTTGGGACTCTGGTCAGAATTTAAAAAGAAAAGTAAATTAAATTAGGAGATTTATGAATATTTTGTAACTCCCGTTCCACTCTGTCAGCTTTTCTTACACACTTTGTGAACAAAAATGTTTAAAGAACTAGAATTTATTTTGCTTTTTTGCTCTGCTCAAATAATAACTTCCTTTTCAAAGTAGGTATTTAATATTTCTTCAAATTCTTCTTTCCACACACACTTTTTTCCCTATGAAATAAAGCAATGGTGGGGCTGTTGAGCCTGGAAAAGAGAAGGCTGCGTGGATTCCTCAGAGCAGCCTTACAGTATCTGAAGGGGGCTTACAAGGATGCTGGAGTGGGACTATTCATTAGGGACTGTAGCGACAGGACAAGGGGTAACAGTTTCAGATTTAAACAGGGAAAGTTTAGATTGGATTTGAGGAAGAAGTTCTCTACTGTAAGGGTGGTGAGGCACTGGAATGGGTTGCCCAGGGAAGCTGTGAATGCTCCATCCCTGGTTGTGTTCAAGGTTGGACGAAGCCTTGGGTGGCATGATGTCCCTGCCCATGGCAGGGGGATTGAAACTAGATGATCTTAAGGTCCTTTCCAACCCTAACTATTCTATGATTCTATGATTCCAGTCTGAAGTGGGATGCTGCATGAATTTCACTCAATTACAACTGGAAACTTCTCAATCTCTCTTTTAGAAGTATTGCACCACTTGTTAAACGCATACTTAGCCACCATTAAAAGCCTATAAACAATTTCTTCATCACACAGCATAACTGCATGTTGCTTAACATTCAAAGGACATTGACATAAAGATATGAAATCAGAATAACACCTGGCTGGTGAGATTTCTGAGCTCTCTGCTCCTAACACCAGCAATGCAATAGCTATATCACCCTGGTCACTGGGCTGATGGTGGGGTTGGTGATATGGACAACCCAGGATAGATGGTTGTTTGGGAGACATGGAACTGAAACTTGCCCCGAGGCTGGGGGATCCCTGGGCAAGACTTGCCGATGGTGACCAAGGGTGGCTGCTCCCATTGCTTGTACAGATTATCTTGTTTTTCACACCTCAGGCCCAAACAGGGACACAACTGGACCCTGGGCAGTGGATGCTCTGAGATCATGTAGGTGTGATGATTTCAGAACATACTGACTGGGTATGGAAAGCACTTAACTCCAGAATTTGCCATGATCTCTCTGCTTCTGCAGTCTTCAAAATGTGATGCAGATATAACATGTTGTGCTACTCTATAAGATTTCTTTTATTATTGTGTGGCCCAAAGACTGGTCAAAGTATCATGATAGAGGTTTAGAAACAATGATCTATATTCACAGACATGGTGGGTAAAACTTGGCTAAGAGCCACAGTCCCACCCTGCTGTTCACTCACTCCCCTTCATCAGTAGGATGGGAGGAGAACAGAGGATGAAAAAGCTTGTAGGATGGGATACAAGCAGGGAGATTGCCTACCAGTTACTGTCATGGGCATAAAAGATTTGACTTGAGGAAAATTCATTTAAGGTATTGGCAACTAAAATAGATTTGGGTAATGAGAAAGGCAAAAAATAAAAAAACAGCCTCCCCTTTCCTAGGCTGAACTTCACTCCTGATTCCCTCAACACCCTTAT
The DNA here is from genome assembly GCA_025629905.1 of Lorius lory. Classification (NCBI taxonomy): domain Eukaryota; kingdom Metazoa; phylum Chordata; class Aves; order Psittaciformes; family Psittaculidae; genus Lorius; species Lorius lory. The sequence continues at coordinate 8,582 of JAOSLQ010143173.1, read as the reverse complement.
GCTGTGTGGCACATGGGGATGAGGAATGAGGGTTATGGTCACTACCCAACTGCTCCTCTCTGCCACTCATTCCTATGTTCTGCCATGGCATCCCTCCCTGTTCCCTCCTTTGAGAACTGCTCCAGCATAGGTCCTTCCCATAGGCTGCAGTGTGGATATCTGCTTCATCATGGTCCTCTCTGTGGACTGCAGGACAACGCCTGGAGAACCTCCTTCTCTCTCCTTGCGTTTCACACTGCTGATTCTCACCTTTTATCTCTCAGTTGTTTTCCAGCATTTTTGCCCTTTCTTAAATCTGTTTCCATAGAGGCATCACCCACTTTTGTGACAGACCAAATAATCTCCTGATGTGGGTCTGTTTGAGCCAAATGGAAATGTCTGGATCCACACTGCCTCTCCTCACAGAGGAGCCCCCCACTGCCAATATCTTGCCAGGGACAGCCACTGTACATAGGTGCAATTTATGTGGCTTAGCTCCTTGCTTTAGTATCAGTTTTGGGTTTTTGCTTGGCTGTGCAGGAGGCTTTGAACTCTACACCTTGTCTGTCCTTCCTAACTTATGCAAGAGCAGAAATATAGGGAATATTTATGGAGTCAGGATCATGACAAGAATGGTGGTGCAGAATATAGCAAAGCTTCTTTTTAACCAGGATACATCTACATTACATGAGAAAATGAATAACATATCCACATAGCAACTTACTGCTTTAATTTTTCAGGAACAAGATTTCTGTTCCTCACAGAAGCTTTTATGTAAACATCACCCATCGTCTGCATCTTAAACAGAAATGCTGTGAGACTGGTAGTGTATTATAGAGGGACACACATGCCTTGGGTTAACAGGTATGCATTTCAACCAAGCAATGCAACAGGTAGTTTGTATACTTAAAAGTTGCAATTATACAAGCAATTAAAATCAGTCTCATTGTGATTTACTGTTTTAACTGCTATAGCCCAGTGCTGCATGGGGTTGCTCTGACCTCAGTGTAGGACCCAGCACTTTGCCTTCTTGAACCTCATACTACTGTCCACAGCCCATCAATCCAGCCTGTCCAGATCACTCTGCAGAGCCTTCATATCCTCCAGGAGATCAATACTCCCAGCCAACTTGGTGTCCTCTACAAACTTACTGAGGGTACACCCAATCCCCTCATCCAGGTCATTGATAAAGACATTGAACAGAACTAGCCCCAGTACTGAGCCATGGGGAACACGACTGTAACCGGCCACCAGCTGGATTTAACACCATTCACCACCACTCTCTGGGCCCATGTAGGCAGATATTTTTATTCTCTCCCTCAAGCACTTACGAAAAAAACCCCAAAACCAGACATTATTTAGTTCTTGATGAACAATGTGAATATGCTCCTTTTTGGAAATCCTGAGAAATACTGCAGATGAAAATAGTTTCCTCTAAACGCCTATACATTCAGTTCTGTAGTAATTGAAACAATAGTGTCATTCCTCAACACTCAGCTTTCTTGTTTCCATTCTTGTTATACTTCCATGTCAGTAAGTATACCATGAAAAAGAATGAATTGATGGAAACATGGGAACACAGAGGTGGGCAGGAAGGGCATATGACTATACTCAAGGAGCTGCATGGAATTTGCATTGACAACATTATTTTTAGCATCTGATAAATCTGTGTGCTGTACTTACAGATAATGTTCTCTTAAATAATGTTTTCTTAAATAATGTTTTTAAAAATGCAGAAAGAGAAAGTGCAGCAAATTGTACACTGCACTTCATCACTTGCATCAAATATTAGTGTAGTTTTATCACTGTCCTCAAGTGTTACTGTATGATTCAAGCTATAAGATTAGAACAAACATTCCTCCTGCAGCAAACTTCTTGGTCAGAGGTACCAGTGGGAGGAAACACAGGTCTTCTTACTCTGGTATTCTTCACCTTCCAGACAAGGTATTTGTTCAGGCAGTATGTCAATATGGGGGAAGGAGGTACTCTTCTCCACCTCCTGTCCTCATGTCCCTTCAGGAGCACTTTTTTTACTACATGTGTTATTGGTGGAGAGCCTTGCTAATCTTTGTGAAGGCAGACTAGAGAAATCTTCAGACAAACCATTTGTGTTCAGCTGTCACTCTGGCAGACTGACAGAATTTGTCCAAATGGCAGTTTGGAAAAATGTGACAGCAATTCGTCTTTAAAAGCAGCTGAACTCAGCAAAATTTAAACACCAAATTTTTACAGGGCTGGGAAAACAATTTTCTGATCTCTCTACATTTGCTTTTGCATCATTTTCAAAGGTCAGTTGAGCCCAATCGGAGATGGAAGAACTTCCTTAAGAAAAGCTACAAGACATTGTGAAATGATAGAACTTCCAAAGCAGCAGGAAAGGAGTGATCTCTAACAGATCTTCCATCCTAAAATACTCATTTGACTTTCTATGCAACCCCGACCCAGAAAAATGCATACTTGACATATGTCAAACATATCAAAAGCATATTGAAGCAGATACCCAGTGATCTGGCAGACGTGAGGATGTTAAGGATATATTAAGAAAATTGAAGCAGTTGCAGATAAGACCATATCTGTTTCTGAAATATGCATATCAGCAGACTTTATTAAAATAAATTAAAAAATTAATTTTAAATTCGTTCCACAAAATGCTAGATGCATTTTGGTAAAGATTGATCAAGTATTGGTGTTACTCACTAGCACACTCACTTTTTAATTCCTTTCTTTCCCAGTTTGTTTTCAGTTTGTGCTTGTTGCATGCACTTTATTTGATGACTTTAAAAGATCTTCTGATTAACCTTTGTTTCCATGGAAACAGTTTAACCTATTCAGTATATTTAGATTTTTTCTTTTTTAATGATTTGGATATATAACTAATGAGTCTGCTTTTAAAACATACCCAATGCCTTCTTCATCTAAAAGATAGAGACACTCCTTCTCATCTTAAGTGCTGAAAAAGTAATTAACTTCAGTGTTAATATTTATTTTACAAGTAGGTTTCACAATGAAACCACTCAGTTAACACATAAGAAATGCGGAATTAATATCTGTTTCAATGTCCCTATAATCTGTCAAAATATAAAGTTTTCTTTTAAAAAAGAAAAAAGTCTACTAAATTATCACAGAAAGATGTGTTCCAGTGATTAAATCTGTATATAACCAATTTTAACATCATTAACATAAATGGCTGCCATTTGCAATAATTATTTTGCATATTTAGATGCAGATATACATATATATATATCCACATTTGTAGATCTACACACAGAGGCGTTACAGCATATCTGAAAAACATGTTTGAGTTAAATTAAAAGTCAAGAGACTTTGAGGATACTCCTTTTACTAGGTGAATTTAAGCAGATGCACATACATTGGTTCAAGTATGCTGCATACTGGACCAGCATACTGGACCAGCATACATATATATGGTTGAGTTTACACTGCAAAGCAGATCAATTTCTGGTCCCATGTATATATAGATTTATATTTTCTGAAGTTGATTTATTTGATTATCAGAGAAGAACGATAGAATAAGCTTTTCCTGTCACTAGCAAATGTTTTCTGTGAAACAAACTTACCTCTTCTCACCTCTTTTGAAATAACCAAAGTGCATGCTACATTAATCAATATTCCCCAATATCTTTTAGCAAGAGGAAAATTTTTATTAGAGAGTGTCTTTAATACTGGTAAATTCTGAACCCAGTGGATGGTATGGAACCAGGAGCTCTTATTCAACAAAAATTGTATTCAGACTTTGCACTACTTGAGTTTCAGTGATTTTAACACTTTCAGTTGTTAACTGGGCCCTGCTGTTTCTGATCTTCTGAAATATACAGAACCACAGATGGAAGAAGGATAAAACCAGTTAAGTTCAATTATCTTTACTGCAGGACTTCCGAAAGTTTTAACAGTAAGTAAGTATGAGAGTTTGTAGTTTTTTGGTTCTTCAAGAGTGTTTCGTGAAAAATTCACACTATGTGCATTTGTTAGTTGTGATTTTACACATTGATACATAGCTTGAAGAGAACTGTATTGCCTTAACTGCACATTTAAGCTAAGTAATTCAATATAGTTTAAATTCAGAGTGAGCTACAACATAGCTCTTTTAATTTGAGATATCAGGAAACCCATACTGAATTGAGAGTGAAAATTAAATGGCATAAAGTCAGTATAGCAGAAGCTTTATTAGAAAGCATGTCAGGCCTCTCAGCAGGTCTGCTGGGAAATCTGTTAAGAGGTCAGTTGTGAACCTGTATATATAGGCAGCTAACAAAAGCATTTTGCTTTTTCTTATGGCAAACTGAGCTCCTGAGTGTATAACATACATTAGATGTTCAGTGCCAGAATTTGTGCTTCTAAGACATCAACAACATATTATAGAGAGTTAGGGAACCATAGGGCTTCCTTGACTCCTTAGTAGACCCAATGGCGCATCACTCCCTGAAACCTGATTAACTGAATTACCAGGTCAAATTATATGCCAGGCAGTGATTTGGCCATTAATGAAGAAGGCGTGACTACTGCCTGAAGTGCATCTTAATGCAATCAGAAGTGGGAGGGTGAGAGAGAGAGCTGTTTGTGGCATTATTATGACAATATGGTGGTCAAAACTAACAAAATGCTATAGGTCTCAAGATGCTCCTTGAAGTGGGTCATATTCCTGAATCACATTCTTAAACATTTACCCACAGAAAATGTGCACTGACTGACATAAGAATTCAGCCTGAGAACAAAATAGGTTTAGCAGAACATTTTCTTTCACTGAAGAGCATCCTGGATGAGATACTATGGTGTGGATTGTGCAGGTCTGGCCGCTGGTGACCATAGCAATGTTATAGGACCTTAAAATGAATACATTGACAAAAAATAGGAGAGAATGAAAGACCTCAGATTTAGGCTGTTAACATTTTTATATTGTCTGATCATTTTCAACATCTCCAATTGCTTTATGTTTGATTCCTGTCTCTTCAGCATTGCCAAGTCTAAGGAGATAAAACCAGAAAATAGAAGTGAAATGAAAACAGAAAATTATTTTTCTGTAGCTCTTGGATGCTGCTGTAGAGCTGAAGAGAAAATGTACATCTTTGCAGCTGAATTTATACAACAAAATGAAACCTTTATATTAAAGAAACAGCCTCCTCTGCCTCCTACAAGATGAAATCCCGGCTCCATTATGTCACAGAGGAACCATTCCTGTAGCTTCAGTTAGATCAGGAATTCCCCACAGCTTTTCAAAGCAGTTTTAATATTCAGTAGACTACTATGTCAGTCCTACCCAGTTCTGTTTCATCTCCATGCACTTCTATGAAGACACTGCAGAAAAGAACATTCATTCATCCTCTGCTGCCCATAGTTACCATGGAGCTGTCAGTCACAAGAGCAGAAACGTCATAGTTCAGGACCTTAAAACATTTATCCTTTGCCAGTTGTGATTCAATGAATTTACTGCTCCAGCTCTTGCTCATGGAAAAACTTAAATGGCTGCAAAGAGGCAAGAAACAGTTAAAAACCTTCCTGTTTCTGAAAAATAGAAAATGTTTATACCAAGTCCCTAAGGAAGTACATCCCTTACTACAGAATTTATGAAAAATAGTGAAATCTGCACTATTTCTATTATGTTACTTTTGCTTCATCTGCCTAATTGATAGGTTCATTAAAAAGGGAAAATAAAAGATGCAGGAGGATGCAGAAGATAAAATTTACATGCAAAACCAAACTCAGTGTATAATGCTCTTGGAAGGTGCCAGTCTCTAAATCCTGGCTCCTCTTTCCCTCCAAGAAATGACTGCAGCATAAGCACTTTCAATGAAGCTTTTCCCACAGCACTTCAGTTTTCAGCCAAAGATGGAAGGAATCATTCAGGATTGTGCTCCCTTCCACTGAGGCTGCTAATGATGTTTCACATGAAATGGAAAGGCTCAGATCTGGACCGTTGTGACTTAGGTATCTCTTAGCCTTGACTGTTTTATTTACTAATTTCCTAATAGCTGGTGATTCATGTTTCCTTGCCTATTTAAGATGGAAATGGTAATATTTCATTGATGAATAGGAAACTCTCAAAGTTATAGCTCTGGAGAAGAAAACTGAATTCAGTCAATATTCAGGGATGGTGAGAAATTTCCAGCATTAATTCTGTTACCTTTTAGAAGGAAACTTTTCCAATTTTTGTCTCAAACCATCAGTTTGCTTTTATAAATCATTCTAACAGTAAAAGATTCAGTTAAAATAGCTATGTAACTTCAAAAGTAAACCAAATACACCATTTTGGATCAAATCGAGAAATCAGGCGGGTTGTTCTTCTGAAAACTAAGGAAAACATCCATTTTGCCTCAAAGCCCCCTGCAAACATTTTGTCTACCTGCCAAATACTGTGCCAAAATCACAGGACTTGAAGTGCCTTTTTGCTGTTTCTTATTGCTTCAAAATTATTGGTTGGTGACAGGGAAATCACATTACATACCCTTATTCTTGTTTTTATAGATACTATGTTTATTTAGGGCTACGAAGAAAAGGAATAAAATTATTAGAGAAGGCTCTTACCATCCCCGTCAGCATACAGAGTTGCAGAGTAAGTAAATAAGTTTTAAATATCCAAGACTTTGCTAGGACAGCCGTGAAGCCTTCCTTGTTTGAGTAAGCAACAGAGAGAACTGGAACTTAGATGATCCGGATAGAGGAGAAATCATGAGATCTAGCCCCATGCTCTGTTTTTACCTTTTGCATTCTGTGCTTTAAATGCTTTAAATGTAGTTAATTTGACTGAGGATTTTGTTTCATCTTTTTTTTAGCTACTACCGTATGATACCAGTTTACCTGAGCATCTGGAAAAGATTCAGAGTGTTTCTAAGGGAATAAACAGAAACAAAAACAACACAGAACCTGAATTTGCTACTTCAGTTACTGCATAAATAGTGTTCAATCAAGTGTAGACTCACACGTGCATAGTCCAGAGGCTGTGATATTGATAAAAAAAACCCATGTTCATGGAATGACTGAAAAGCAGCTTCCCTGACCTACATCTATATATCTCTTCATTCTCAGCAATGGTCCTACTCTCCGTACTATGTCCAGCCATCAAAGCCACTTTTCCCTGCTGTTTGCATCATGTCCCATCTTGCAGCTCTAGGAAGACCCTACATTTTGCTATTACTTCTTCACAGAATTCTAATCTGAGATACTTTTGCAAATACAGAATCTTATGGCTGAATTCCGGCCATTTAGCCAAGGGATTGGAAAAGCACTTGGACAGACACTATTTTTGCAAATAAGTTGTTGAATGGGAAGCAACAGAGGTCGACAGATATCTCTCATTCAGCATGATGGCTGAAAGGCATGATGAAAACTGTAATTTTGCTATGAGAATGTTTGACAAGTCCAACTATCTATCAAAAAAATATTCCACAGGTTATAACTCATATTCTCCTTACACTTATTTGCAGATGCAGGTGCAGAATGTGACAGACAGCAAAAAGGAAGTCTGGGGGTGTGAAAAGAGTGCAATCAGCCAAGGACGTGGAGTGATGCTGCATTGAAAACGTTGAAGAATAAAAGACACGTATGGCGGAGGGGCAGAGAGAAGTAATGTACTCTTTTACACAAGGATACCTAAAAACAAATTAATATGACATTCCAGTTGCATGCTCCACAGCTCACATTTACTCATTGCCCTTTAAATATCAATCACTGAAACGCATCTTAAAAAGGTGAAACTTAAATTGTGATGCTTTTAGAAAATATGCACACAAAAGCTTATGTAACTGTGAAAACCCAGTGTGAAAGCAGGTGAGAGTCTCTCCAGGGTTAACTTGAATTTCAGGAAATAATGACTTGATCTTGCCTTCCACTGAATAGGATATATACTCACTGAAAGACAAGATTTAGCTAATGAAAAATCAGGATCACAAATTATGCTTTCAAAAGTACCAGGAAGCTCAGAAAATGGGTCAAGGGGAGCATTTTTTGCAAAATAAATTTATTTTTGCAAAACATCACTATGTGAGAAGCAGAATGTCACTCACTCTGGTCTCATAGCTTAAGTAAACAGAAATTATATCCCCTAAGAGAGGGGAGGGATGGATTTGCATTTTGAATCTACTCTCTATTATAAGCACATTATGCAGCATTTGCCCATGTGGGATCTCACTTTGCCAAGCTAGAAGATAAGATGTTCTTCCTCCAAGATTTTATCAGCACTTTAAGGCTCCATGAGCACACCTCTACAGGGGTACCTGCACCAGTGGGAAGCTCCATAGCAGGATATTCATCTCAAATTAATGCCATTCCTTCTAGATCCAGGCTATCAGGCAGTATGGGAATAAAATGTTAACAGTAATGGTGATAATACATCTGGTCACACTGTTCCAACAGAAATATTAGTTGGTGAGTTCTGTCAAAATCTCTGATAAAAAAAAACAACTATTAAGTATTTTTACTTATTAAGCACAAGGAATTTTTATTTTACTTAGTCATTTTGTAGAGGATTATTCTGACTTAATTTATGCATTTAAAGATAAGGCGTTCAAATCCAAACAAATCACAGAATCACAGAATCCCAAGGGTTGGAAGGGACCTCAAAAGATCATCTAGTCCAACCCCCCTGCAAG
>JAOSLQ010133629.1:0-15959 GCA_025629905.1 Lorius lory | reverse complement strand
TTCCCTTGTTATTTCCCTTATCATTATTATTATTGGTGGCAGCAGTAGTGATTTGTGTTATACCTTAGTTACTGGACAGTTCTTATCTCAACCCGTGGGAGGTACATTCTTTCGATTCTCCTCCCCATCCTGCCAGGAGTGGGGAAGAGGGAAGAAGTGGGGAGGGAGTGAGTGAGTGAGACTGCTTGGCTGACTGGGTTTTAAACCATGACAACATCACTCAACGCTATATATATCAGATATATGTATATATGCTTTAAGAACATTCCTGGTTGAGGCTCGTGTCTCTGGAGATGAGCCCATGCAATAGCTGGCTCTAAAAGACACCCAAAGGAGAAGATGTAGAGGTGAGAGGAAGGAAGTCAGAGGTTCAGCAGCGGTGTTGCAACATACAGGAAGCAGCTCAGGACTTCCTAGCAGCAGCAGGCACTGGGAGCATGCAGGGGGCCAGGGCATGGTGGGGGACATGAGCCAGGAGCCAGGATCCATCACCAAGGATGGGGACGGATCAACACCCTGATCTTCGTCCGATGCAGTTTTTGCTTTTCCCTGAATTCCTCTGTTTTCTTTGCTTCCTCCCGTATGGTTTGTGCCAGCTAGATCTGACCTTGTCCCGCACTGTCTATCTCTGCAAAGAAAAGAAAGTTTCATATATATACTGATAGATATATAGATATACACAAATATACATACATATATATATATATATATATATATACACATATGTATACAAATATACACATACAGGAAAAGACTCCATAGCAGCATCAGCTATGTAAGCATCAGTCCTGCTGGGGGCCACCTTTCAGTATAAGAAAACTGGTATCAAGAAGTTCTTCAAGCAAGCACAGTCACATCTGCCCCTCACCCCGATGAATTCAGCCACGTTTCAACACACAGCTACCTGAAGCAAAGAGTTGCCCCAGTTTAGCACAAAGTCAAGCTGGGGCACAAAAAAACCTGACAGGAAAAAACCCTCAGGCTCATCCTGCTGAAAGTGAGCAACCATACCACAGAACAGCACCCCAGCAAGCTTATCGAGGGACATACACCATGTGTAGCACATGATTCAATCCCCAGATTTGTTTCAAACCGACAGCTATGAATAGCCAGCTGCTTCAACAGCAGAGCCATGCTGGGGAGGTTGACCAAGGGTCAGGGCAGCAGACAAACGTGTCTGGGGCAGGGAGTGGACTCAGCACAGGAGACGGGACAGCAGAGTACCAGCCCTCGGGGTAGGGATGCTGCCCACCATGTGTACATGGAAATGAAGTGTCAATGTAAGGTGGCCAAAGCATCATCTTGTAGATGCTCTGATTAGAACTGTGGAATCATTAAGGCTGGAAAAGGCCTTTAAGATTATTGAGTCCAACCATGCCCCCTACACTGCCAAATCCACCACTTAACAGTGTCCCAGAGTGCCACATCTGCATATCTTCTAAACTCCTCTAGGGATGGTGACTGCTCCACTGCTCTAGGCAGCCTGTTCCAGTGCTTGACAACCCTCTTTGTGAAGAAACTGTTCCTAATATTCAGTCTCGTTGCTGCATCCAGTATCAGTGGTGTCAGCTTAAGAGCAAATGAGCATGGTGCTAATGAAGTCTGTGTTTAAGAAAAGATAAAACCTGCCCTGTGTGGGGAGAGTCTGCTCTGACATCATGGGTGGTTCCAGTCATGCCATGCCACCAACTAAAATCATGCAACCACAACCATGAAATAAAACTTGTTCTGGTATCACAGCCATAACTGACACTCAGATCTGACCCTTGGTTTCCAGAACAGTGGTCAATTAATTCACCAATTTATTCTCAAAGGGCTTTGACAGCCAGGACTTTACTGTCATTGCTCTTCAGGGTGCAGTGTACAACATGGAAGAAGTTAGGCAATGTAGAGAAATATTTCCAATTTGACACGGCTCTGAGGCAAGATATTTCAGTTCAGATCATTCTGCAAACTACTGAATTACAGGCAGGGACACCTTCCACTAGACAAGATTGCACTAAGCCCTGTCCAGCCTGGCCTTGAGCACTGCCAGGGATGGGCCATGTCTTTTATATAGGTACACATCCACCGATCAAACTGCTTCAAACAGCAGACAAACAAACGTGGACGCAAACACAGCCTGGAGCTGACACCCTCTCTGTCGCTTTAAACTCACTCAGAAATAGCCCCGAACATGGGACAAAGTGCTGGGAACACCCCACGGCATGTAACAACCCCGCAACCCAATCCCCGCCGCTCTAAGCTCTCTGGACCCACCACATCCGGGAGGCGGCAGAGACACATCGGACAAGGACCGGAGGAACCTAACCCGGAGCCGATCCCCACCTTCCACCCCACACCTTGGGCCTGCTCTTAGCATGGGCCTTGCAGAGCGCCCTGAAGGCCTCCACTATGGCCATGCTCTGCGTCACCTCCATGCCGCAGCCACACCTACTGAGGGCGGAAGTAGCGGGAGATTGACACCACCCCCCACCCGCTCCCTTCCAGTCAGCAAAGCGGTGGCTACGTGACGCACAGAAGCACTTCAGAACAGAAGGCAGACGTGGGAGCTGGAACATGGCCGCCTGGCCTGGGTAAGGCAGATTTCCACTCAGGAGGGGAGCAGGCTTGGGGTAAGCTCAGATATAGGCTCAGATATGGGAAGGCTAGACTCATTAGTAAGGGCATGGGGGGAGGTCAGACTACTCCATAGGATCCTGTGGGAAGGCCAGGCCCCTCCATAAGTGTTTGAGATGAGGATCAGCACTCCTACAAGGGCCTTTATAAAGTGCTGTGTGGAGGCCAAGCTCCTCTATAGGAGCCTGGGAGGGAGCTAGGTTTCCCTGCTGAAGACCGGATGGGAGGCCAGGATCATGTCTAGGAACCTGGGAAGAATCCAAACTTTTCTATAAGCGAATGCCAGGCACCCCCTAAACGGACAAGCAGGGAGGCAAGGCCCATCTATAGAAGCCTAGGAGGAGGCCAGGTTCCCTTCTATGGATATGTGGAGGGCCCAAGCTCTCATATAATGCTCCGCGGGAGGTAGGGAGGGGCAGGGTGCTCCATAGGAGCCTGGGACGGGGCCAAGCTCCCCTAAAAAGAATGGCAAGGAGGCAAGGCTCATCTATAGGAGCCTAGGAGAAGGCCAGGTTCCCCTATAGGGACCTGTGGAGGGGCCAGGCTCTCCTATAATGCCCAGGGGGAGGAGCGGGGTGGGGAGCGAGGCTCCTCCATAAGAGTCTGGGAGAAGGCCAGGTGTTTCTATAAGGGCCTGTGGGGAGGCCGAGCTGCTGTTACATGGAATGTGAGGTAGGAAACCAAGACCCTACTACTGAGGCTGAGGAGTGTGAGGTCTCTTTTTTCTACTTGTGCCCTAGCAGGAACTGGAATTGCCACTGGAGCGGGGCAGCCTGTACTACAGAGCCTGAGGCATCTCTAGCCACAGCAGGGCTCCAGGCTCAGCCTGGGGCACCGGGTGTCACCGACTCTTTTAATCCCTACTCAGGTGCTCAGCTGCCCCAGGGAGCCACCGCTGGAGCCAAGGCCACGCCCCACTGGAGCAGAAGTGATTTCAACCAGTCCCCACATGGATGAGACCCTGCAGAGCTCAGTCCCTCCTTGCAGAAAACATTGTAGTCGAAGACCTAATGATTTTGAACAGGTAATGTTCATCATACATCAGCCACTCCCGTCGCTTCAAAGTTAGTCAACTGGCACCAGGTTTTAACAACTGAACTGTGTGCTGGTCCCCTTATCCTACATCCCTGTGTCATAAGGCACTGAGGAGCTTCTTAAGCAATGCTTTACATTAGAATACGAGAAAGACCAGCAGCCCTGCAGCACATGAGCGTCTGAATCAAATCCAGGATCACATATATGGTAACAAAAAAAGCAAGAACTTTGTGGAGATCTGGTCAAAAAATGAGATTCAGGGCTCCAGCCCAACATTAATAACTAAGTTTATTTCTATTGTTACATAGACACAACAAGTCCAAAGGAATTCTTTACCAAGTTAATCAAATGAGGCTCTGCAGAGCCTACCAGGCACAAGCTATAACATGAACCTAAAAATCTGCAATCCCCTCATTGGAGAGGTGGTTGAAGAGCCGACCAAATTCTCCAGATCCTCAGCAACACTGCAGGGTGCAGGTTTGTGGCAACACAGCCTCTCACTGGGTTCTGCACTGTGGGCTGCTACACCAGGCAAGATGCAAATCAGTTTCCAGTATCAGCACTTAAGCCTAGAGCACATCTACGGCTAAGTTAGACATTTAGCTTATTGTTGGTGCCCTTCTAAGTGAGTTCCCTGAAAGACATAGCCAAAATTAAACCTAAATTATAACCTTAGTCACCATTAATGAAGGACTTTAGGAACAGGGAAAGCTTAACCTGAGATCTGAGTGGGATATATATGCCCTAAACATAAGCCAGTTTCCCAAATCATTCTGCAGCACTCCCCTAGCATGTATGACTTCCTGGTTATCTCCAGCCTCTTTCAGATGGCTGCACTTTAGAAGAAGAACTTCAAATCAGTATCTTCTTCTGACACAGATGGCCCCTGTCTGGGTCCATCGCTTAGATTTCTTTTCTTCCCCCGAGTGTGAAGATGGAGTATCTGTCCAAGCAGTTTGCTGATCACAGGCACAGATTTGTAATAGGCACTTTCTGAGTGTACAAACAATTATCTGAGTAATCAAATACTTTGCTGAAATGGAGAAGCACTTCAGCTTGAGAAAGGGGTCTCTAGGTAAAAACTTAAGCTCTGGCTAGACACAAGAGTGAAGCAGCTCTTCATGAATGTTTTTTACAAAAATGGGTGTCCTAGCAAGTAGGCACTCTCAGCATAAGCAGAACAATGATTTATATTTCCTATCCCTCCACAGCTTCCCTCCCGTGTTTCCTCACTGGTTGGGTACTCCAAGGTTTACAGCCTATTCAGTACTTATAATCTACATGCTAACTGTCCCGCCTCTGTTTACACCTCCACTTACTCAACATTGTGTGCCCCTTCCTCTTATTTATTAACCACATTATTATTAAACACATAATCCTTTTCTGGTTCGATTTCATAACTCTTTGGCAGACATGTGGTACCCCAACTTACTGTTTAACCAGCCTGCACTGGCTTTGTTTGTACATAAAGAGAATTCTTTTTAACCACAGAGTGAATCTTTCATCTAGAGGTGACACTGGCTTTAACCAGAGAGTGTGTCTTTTGGAGTTACTAGATCTCAAACCCTTTGTTTTGTTCTCTTAGTAACTTAGTCCCAGCCCCAGTATTGAAAACTCTTAATATTGCAAAGCCTTAATATTGATCTAAAGCTCTAATATTGGAAAGCCTTAATATTGCAAAGCCCCATTCCCAGTTATGTGAAAACAACACTGTTTCTCTCACAGTTTACCCTTTCTCTTATTTAGCCTGGTTTTGGTTTTCGCACTTTCTATAAAGAGTTACCCCATATGTCGCTTCCAGTGTGGATAACATAATTTCACAGTTTTGGTTTAAAGATAAGTCATCCAAATCATCCTTTTTTTTTTCTTTGTTTCTAATATAAAGCATTTTAGCAGAATAGGGTTGTGGTCCCATGCGCATTTGTTTGGACAATTTTGTTTCAAGAAGACGTTGTACAAGTCTTCCTATATATGGAAATTTGTAGCACCTTATAGCTATTAATACACCTGCTACTATAATTACAGAAATAAAAACTGATACCACCATTCCTCTCCATTTTCCAAGCCAGGATTCTAACCATCCTGTTGCTGAAATATCTGTTCTCGTATTTTCAGCCTATTCTTCTGCCAAGGTAATGAGGCCTTGTAAGGCTCTCATTATGGCTCCAGCTGTTGTATTATTTGGAGTCAGCTGTTGTTGTATAATTTGGAGTACATGTGCAACACGTATTCCCTAGCATTATGCATACTCCTCCTTTTTCAGCTAATATATCTAAAACTATACTTTTTTCACTGTATATTTCACCCATTCTACCCAGTCTTTTGCATTACTATATCCTGGTTTTATTTGAAAAATCTACTTCAAATCTTTAACTGCTATTACATTCATTATTTTAGGATTCTTTGGTGGAGTCCATGTCCCCACCGATGGAGGAATGGTAGTGTCCACAGCCTGGCCACATTTATTCCTCTTTGGCTCCCAAGACACTGTTCTGAATTTAGCAATTGAATCCCCTCCTGTCACATCTGCCCCCAGGCCATGAACTTGGCTTACTTCCTCTCCAGCACTTGCAGTCACAAGTGCTACGGGACCTCAGTCTAAACCCTCACAGTCAGATTCTATGTGACCTTTAAACACCATAATTTTACTTTTAATAGATTTTAGCTAAGCACTGGGTGATATCCACCCATTAAAGGCAGTTGTAAACCAAACACAACTCCACCCAGGACAAGGTGATTCCCCGTATGGCTGGAGATAATACTCGGGGTATAAATATTTACCGCATCTTACTGTTTCACCGGCCTGCACGGATTTAGTTTCAGAGGTTCTACATAGATGGTATTCTTTTTAACCACAGAGTGTGTCTTTCATCTAGAGATGACACTGTCTTTGACCACAGACCATGTCTATTTGAATAACTATATCTCAGACCCTTTCTTTTCTTGCCTTACAAACTTAATCCCAGACCTAGTACAGAAAGCTCTTATTATTGCAAAGCCTTACTATTGATCTTAAAGCTCTAAGATTGGAAAGTCTTTATATTGTTAAGCCCCATTCCCAATTATGCCAAAACAACACTGTTTCTCTCACAGCTGGGAGTAACTGGAAACACCACCACACTGGCCAGACCAACAGCGTCTTCTGCCTGGAGAACCTACAAACAGGATCAACAGCATCTAATGATGTAACCATCAACTGTGGCATGATCAGGCTCACCTGAAACAGCACAAAAATATTAGGTCTGTTTATGAGAAGTGCTCATTACAAGATTCTACACAGAACAAAAACACTGGCCACCTGTCTTAAAGGGATGAAAGGCAATGGTGGATGAGGCCAAAAGAGATGTCTTGATTCTATGATTCTATGATTTGCCGAACAACCAAGGCCTTTTACCAAGTTCCATCACTAAAGTGCCACTGGGATTTATATAGCTCATGCTGTTGAATTAGGGAAAGGCCCAAACTGCAGATACATGTGGGGTCCCAAGCTTGCACATCCTTAAGCTCCACAAATGCCTGCATACAGGGCTTTGATCAGAACTTCTCCTTAGTGAAACCTTGTGTCCAAAGTCAGAGTGCAGCTTCCCAGGACCTTTCAGGGGGGACTGCACTTCACGTAAATCATTCCCTTTAGAGAGCTAAAGCTCATGATCTGATGTGGAAGAGCAAAAGCAGAGTTCGTCTCTGGAGCCAGATACAACATAAAGCAAGTAATTCTGGCACACTGGTTGGGGTGGGTAGAGGTGTCCTACTGCACAGTAGAAAAGACAGAGTTGAGGATCTGTGTGGCTCTGGGACTCCCAATGCCCTGATTCTGTGTTCCACAACTGCCCTCCCAGAGCTGGTGGGAAGGCCAGAGGTTAGGCCATCCTGGGTTTCTAGAGACCTGATACCAAGGAACGTCATAGTGGGGTGACATGAAGCCAGAGGGCACTGCAGAAATAGTTGATCCGTTCGCACTCATGGGTCTCAAAGAACTGAAACAACACAGACAAAACAGCCCTAACATCTGTGAGAAGAGAGCAAATCTCCTCTATCCTGATCTCATCCCACTACAAAGATCTCTGTCCACAGCAAGGAGCAGGTAATGTTGGTCTTCTGCAGGAAACATGGTAACCATGAGTCATAGAATCGTAGAACCAACTAGGTTGGAAAACACCTTGTCCAGAGAAGAAGTCATCCCTTTGCACACCCAGGTATTTCAAAGATGAGCATTAAGTTCAGGAAGGTCTGCAGGGCCAATGTGGAAGGGGTCACTCAGCACACCACTACCTCTGAGGAGATGAAGCCAGCTTCCTAAGGGCACTGCATGTTCCTTGGTACCCCACCCATGGTCCTGCAGTCCCAGCTGACTTCTCTCCCTCAACTATGGAGCAATAAAGAAGCATTGGGGATCTATGAAAGCAAAGTGTCTTGCATCGTTTGTCTTCTCTCTCTTTCTTGCCCATCCCTTTTCCCAGCAGCTTTAAGCCCAAGTCTTTTGAAATGTGCTGTCTGGTATATCTCAATTTCATGAACCTGAAAGACAGCCTTTCATCCGACACGTACATATGCACTTGTTATGACTTGCTGTTTGCAAGCTTGCAGCAGACATGGGATAAAACCTCAGCCTCTACACTTCCTGTCCATAGAATCACAGAATCAAAATAATACTTAGGGTTGGAAAGGACCTTAAGATCATCTACTTCCAACCCTGCTGCCATGGGCAGGGACACCTCGAACTAAACCACAGGACCCAAGACTTCATCCAACCTGGTCTTGAACGCAGCATTCACAACTTCTTGGGCCACCCATTCCAGTGCCTCACCACCTTCACAGTAAAGAACTTCTTCCTTATATCTAACCTAAACTTCCTCTGTTTTAAGTTTGAAGCCATTACCCCTTGTCCTATCACTGCAGCCCCTAACGAAGAGTCTCCTCCCCACCATCCTTGTAGGCCCCTTTCAGACACTGGAAGCTGCTAGGAGGTTTTCACGCAGCGTTCTCTTCTGCAGGCTGAACAGCCACAACTTCCTCAGCCTGTCTTCATACAGGAAGTGCTCCAGCCCCTTGTCATCCTTGTAGCCCTCCTCTGGACTAGCCCCAACAGCTCTACGTCCCTTTTATGCTGAGGACACCAGAATTGTACACAATACTCCAAGTGAGGTCTGACGAGAGCAGAGCAGAGGGGCAGGATCACCACCTTCAAGCCTTGGTTACACATCACAGACAGCTGCGAGACACAGGTCAGCAGCAGAGCACATCCCTAGCACTTGTTAGAAGACCTGGCTAGACCATTTTGCTATGAGTCAGTTTGCTTTAGACTGATAAATCCACTCAGAGGGGTTCCCATGCTACAATGTGAGATACATGGTGAAGAGCTGCTGGCACACTAGGTTCACATGGAGATGTCTTTATCCAGCTTGCATTCCCAGTGTGCCAGTACCTTCTGTTGCAAACACATTTAAAGTCCTTTGAAGTTTCAGAGTCTGCTAGGTGGTGTCGTGGCTATAGGACACACAGGTCTTAAGTCACTGGGTACCCAGATGTGACCAATGCTGTTCAGGATAATGGCCACACCAAACGTGAAAGCAGGTTAATTGTTAAAAGGTCACTACTTTGATTCTGTTACTTTTAAAAGGTAGTGGAAGGAAAAATAAAACCATAAATAACAGTGGAAACCTTGAAGTTGTGCGACATTAAATGCACAAATCATGCTGAAGACACCCACAGGATTAGCTGCAACACATCCTGCTGCATCACTGCCATGGAAACACAAAAAAGGCACATCTGTACCATCCTAGACCCCTGCAGTGAGGAGTGGACATCCACAGGACCACACTGCCATGTGAAGGCATTTGGAAGCTTTTACCTCACAGGCTTTGACATGCTCTTTCTGCCATTCTTCCCAGATCTTCTCCAGTGTGGTAACGCTCTGCTGGTAACTCTTGTCTGCGAGAGAAATCATACTCTAATCTGGTTAAAAATGACTGAAAATACCTTTTGCTAGAAGACTATACATGAAGCTTGAATTGGCAGGGACATCAGGGAGAAAGCAGCAGTAATGTGTGAGCTCAGCTGTGGATGTGCACTGCAGGGATATGCAGAGCTCCACAGTAAGGTGGAAGGTCATGCCACAGAGAAATGGTGGGAACAGCCTTGGTAGGGCTACAGAGGCTTCTCCACCTCTGGTACATTGAGCATGAGTTTCTGAGGAGCCTGCCCTGACCCAAGTGCTGGAGCTCACTCAAGAGCCATGCCATGGCTTCACACCCCCATGCCCCCGAAAACACTCCCCTCGTCCTCCAAAGCCTGCATTTCCACACTCACCAGAGTCTTCCAGAGATGATTTTGTCTGAGCCAGCTTGAGGAATAACTGCCAAAAATGGGAGAGAGAAAAAAGCTATAGGAGAGCCCCAATGCATTGCCAGCATTACTGAAGCCCAACTCGAGAACATCACCAGCCCATCCATCTCACCCCAAAACCCAGAGCTGGGAGAAGAGTTATGGGGCAAGAAAACTCGAAGAACATGCACCCCTCCTCCTGTCCCATGGCCACCCACCTCTCTATACCTTGTCCTGCTGCTTCTGTGTAACCATGTTTGCGTTGCGGTGCACAGCTTGTTCTACCTCATCCTTATACCTGCAGTGCTGCTCATAAAGGCGCTTGGCCTAGGAGAGCCAACAAACAGGGCAGGAGCGTGGTAGCAAGCTGTGAGATGCTATTACAGCTCATGCAGGTATCTCTGGAGGAAAACAGAGCCTACAAGTGAAGAGGTGGACAAAGGCTGCCTGCAGAGCAGGGGACAACACACAAGGTCCCCAGTGCCCTGCTGCTTGAGCAAAATTGACCTCACAAGACAAACTGCTCTTCATTTGGCATGAAAAGCTCATGGCAATCGAGTCCTTGACATCTAAATCACTCTTATCCAACCGTGCAAGGCGGCTACCAGCCATGTTCCTGGTGTACTCTTCAGTTTTTTAGAGCACACTGTACAGACTTAAATGTGTCAGTCTTCCTCTGCTGCCGGTCTTGATGTAGTGCCTGCGTAAGTTGCAGCAGAGGTAGACCCTCATATTTCAGATTGCACCAGGTCTGTGTGTGTGTGTTAGCAGTGTTAACCCATATAGCAAGAAAGAGCAGCATGTCTGCTTTACCTCCATGGTGTTCCTGTACTGCAGATATTTCCCTTTTTCCAGTCGTCGGGAACTTCAGCTGACTGCCATGATTTTTCAAATATGATGCCCAGTGGCTTAGTAACTTCATTCGACAGCTCCTTCAGTATACTAGTGAAGGTTTAGATATATTTATATATATAAAGCAGTTATCACCATATTGATAAACATTCTTTGCAATCACTCAAGGCAGAGGTAAGAACAGGAGTCACACTGGTCCCACCTCAGCACTTCTGTTTCCAATAACGAAGTCACAAATCTTTGCTGCCAGTCTGCCCATTGTCCTACTTCTACAGTCCCTAATGAAGAGTCTCTCACCAGCATCCTCGTAGGCCCCCTTCAAATAATGGAAGCTGCTAGGAGATGTCCACGCAGCCTTCTCTTCTCCATGATGAACAGCCGTAACTTTCTCAGCCTGTCTTTGTACAGGAGGTGCTGCAGCCTCCTGATCATCCTTGTGGTCCTCAGCTGGACTAGCCCCAACAGCTCCATGTCCTTTTCATGTTGAGGACACCAGAACTGTACACAATACTCCAAGTGAGGTCTCACAAGAGCAGAGTAGAGGGGCACTATCACCTCCTTCGACCCTCAGTTACAGATCACAGATAGCTGCAAGACACGTCAGCAGCAGAGCAGCATCATGGTCCTCTCTCCTGTAGCTCTAGACTGCCCCAGCACTTGCTGTAAGTCCTAGCTAGACCACTTCGCTATGAGACAGTCTGCTTTAGACTGATATATCTGCTCAGAGGGGTTCCCATGCTACCAGGTGAGATACATGGAGAAGGGCTGCTGGCATACTGGGTTCACATGGAAATGGCTTCACACAGCCTGCATCTCCAGTGTGCCAGCACCTTCTGCTGCAAACTCAAAGTCTTCAGAGTTTCAGAGTCTGCTAGGTGGTGTTGTGGCTGTAGGACATACTAGGTTTAAGTCACCGAGTACCCAGAGGTGATCAACGCTGTTCAGGATGAGGGCCACACCAAATGCACAAGCAGGTTAATGGGCAAAAATATCACTACTTTGATTCTGTTAATTTTAAAATGTGGTAGAGAAAAAAATAAATAAAAGACAGTGGAAAACTTGAAGTAGTGGGACCTTAAATCCAGAAGCCAAGAATAAGACACACACAGGGTTAGCTGCTTCACTGCCAGGGCAACACAGAGAAGGCAAATCTGCGACATCCCAGACCCTTGCAATGAGGAGTGGACATCCAGAGTACCACACTGCCATGTAAAGGCATTTGGGCACTTTTACCTCACAAGCTTTGATATGTTCTTTCTTTCATTCTTCCCAGATCTTCTTCAGTGTGGTAATGCTCTGCTGGTAACTCTTGTCTGCAAGAGAAATCACACTCTCATCTGATTAACATTGATTTAAAACACCTTTTGCTAGAAGGCAGTACATGAAGCCTGAATTGGCAGGGACATCAGGGAGAAAGCAGCAGTAATGCATGATCTCAGCTTTGGATGTGCACTGCAAGGAGATGTACAGCTACACACAACCATGCAAAACAATGCAGGGTTATGCACAAGGAAATGGTGGGAACAACCTTGGTAGGGTTATGAAGGCTTCTCCACCTCTGGTAGGTTGGGCATGAGTTTCTGAGGAGCCAGCCCTGACCCAAGAGCTGGAGCTCACTCAAGAGCCATGCCATGGCTTCACAACCCTCTGCCCCAGAAAACACTCCCCTCGTCCTCCAAAGCCTGCATTTCCACACTCACCAGAGTCCTGCAGAGATGATTTCATCTGAACCAGCTTCAGGTACAGCTGCCAAAAATGGGAAAGAGAAGAAAGCTAGACGAGAGACCAGGTACATTGCCAGCAGTATTGAAGCCCAACACAGATCATTGCCAGCCCTTCCATCTAACCCCCAAAGCCAGAGCTGGGAGAAGAGTTACGGGGCAGGAGAGCTTCAGGAACATACAACCTTCTTCCTCCTGTCCCATGGCCACCCACCTCTCCAAACCTTCTCTTCCTGCTTCTGTGTAACCATGTTTGCATTGCAGTGCACAGCTTGTTTGTTCTGCCTCATCCTTATCCCTGCAGGACTGCTCATAGAGCCAATTGGCCTAGGAGAGCCAACAAACAGGGCAGGAACCTGTTAGTAAGCAATAAGTTGCTATTACAGCTCATGAAAGTAGCTCTGGAGGAAAACACAGCCTACAAGTGAAGAGGCGGCCACAGACTGCCTGCATAGGAGGCAACAGCTTGGGCCAGAGTGACTTCACAAGACAAGCTGCTCTTCATTTAGGATGAAAAGCTCATAGCAATCAAGTCCTTTACATCTAAGTTACTCCTATCCAACCCTGCGAGGCTGCTACCAGTCATGTCCCTGGTGTACTCTTCAGTTTTTCAGAGCACACTGTGCAGACTTAAATGTGAGGATCTTCCTCTTATGCAGCTCCTGATGTTGTGTCTGCAGCAGAGGAAGACCCTCACATTTAAGACTTCCACAGCACTGTGCATGTGTGTTAACAGTGTTAAACCATATAGCATGAAACAGCAGCATGTTTGCTTTACCTTCATGGTCTTCTTGTACTGGAGATTCCTGAGCCAAACTGAGATGGCTTTAAGGACCTTTGTCCACCTAAAGCATCTTCACAAAACCCACCTTTTATACTTCTATCTAAGCCTCCTCTTGTATCTGCAAAGGAACTCTACAATTAAACCTGGCAATATATTGTACCATAAAATCTCCATAGAATCTGGAAAAATTGGTAAGGCCACTCCCTTCTGCTAGGTCCAAACTTCTAGCAGTTTTCCCTCATTTTCCAGGCAAAGGAATCTCAAGCCAGAAAAGGTTAAAAGCCTCCCCCAACAGCCTCCCCCAAAAGGCACCCAAAGGAGAAGATGTGGCAGTCAGAAGAAGGAAATCACAGGTTGCTGCACAGTTCAGCAGCAGGGTAGCAACATATAGGAAGGAGCTCAGTACTTCCTAGCAGCAGCAGGCAGTGGGGGAACGCAGGGGGCGGGGGCATGGTGGGAGACACGAGCCAGGAGACATCACCAAGGATGGTGATGGATCAACACCCTGAATTTCTTCCGATGCAGTTTTTGCTTTTCCCTAAATTCCTCCATTTGCTTTGCTTCTTCCCAAAGGGTTTGCACCATCTGAATGTGACTTTGTCCCCCATTGTGTATCTCTGCAAAGAAAAGAAAGTTTCATATATATATATACACACACACATACACAAAAAGACTCTGTTGCTCAAATCAACTTTTGTAAGTGACATCAAACTGACCCCATATCACACCCCCATTTCCAGAAACATATGAAAGTAGTGTGACTTTTGAAGCAGCATCCAAGCAGCACTGCATATGTAAGGGTCAGTCCTGCTCGGGCCCGCCTTTTAGTGTAAAAAACTGGTAACAGGAATTTATTCAAGGAAGCATAGTCACATCTGCCCCTCATCCCGATGAATTCAGCCAGGTTTCAACACACAGAAACCTGAAGCAAACAGTTTCCCCACTTAAGCAGACAGACAACCTATGGCACAGAAAAACTGATACGGAAAAAACCTCAAGCTCATTCTCCTGAAAGTGAGGGTGGCAATACCACAGAACAGCACCCCAGCAAGCTCATCAAGGGCCATAAGCAAAGTGTACTTCACGATTCAAGCGCCAGAGCTGTTTCAAACCCATAGCTATGAATAGCCAGCTGCTTCAACAGCAGAGCCACACTGGGGAGGTTGACCAAGGGTCAGGGCAGCAGACAAATGTGGCTGCGGTAGACAGAGAGCAGAGTGCCAGCCCTCTGCGTAAGGATGCTGCCAGCCATGTGTACATGGAAATGATGGGACAATGTCAGGTGGCCAAAGCACCATCTTGCAAATGGTCTGATTAGAGTTGCAGAATCATCAGGCTGGAAAAGACCTTTAAGATCATTGAGTCCAACCATTTACCCTGCACTGCCAAATCCACCACTAAACCATGTCACAAAATGCCACATCTGCACATCTTCTAAACACTTCAGGGATTGTGACTGCACCACTGCCCTGGGCAGCCTCTTCCAGTGCTTGACAACCCTTTCAGGAAAGAAATTGTTCCTAATATCCAGTCTAAACCTCACCTGGTGCAGTGTGAGGCCATTTCCTCTTGTCCTATCACTTGGTACTTGGGAGATGAGTCCTACCCCCACTCACAACCTCCTTTCAGGTGGTAGAATCACTGCAGTATAGGCCCTAAATCCTGGCCAGGGCCTAAAAAAGTCTGGGAAATTCAAGTGTTAAACATGCATCGTAGGACAGAGGAACCTCTGGCAGATCCCACAGTTATAGGGTTAATAATACAGGAACATATATAATACAATATAAATTTATCACTGAACATGTAAAAAAACTTCCTTTGCAGGAGTACCATCCTTGTTGGTGCATCCAGTATTGGTGGTTAAGCTTAAGATGGAATGAGCAGGGTGCTAAGGAAGTCCATGTTTAAGAAAAGATAAAACCTGCCCTGTGTGGGGAGAGTCTGCTCTGCTTTCATGCGTGGCTCCAGCTGTGCCCTCCCACCAACTGAAATCATGAAACCACAGCCTGCTTTGGGTTGGAAGGGACCTTGAAGCTAATCCAGTTCCAACCCCCTTCCAACACCTTCCACAAGAGCAGGTTGCTCCAAGCCCCATCCAACCTGTCCTTGAACACTGCCAGGGACAGGGCAGCCTCAGCTTCTCTGGGCACCCTGTGCCAGCAACTCACCACCCTCACAGGGAAGAACTTCTGCCTAAGATATTATCTCAATCTCCCCTCTGTTAATTTAAAGCAATTAACCAACCTCCACAACATGCCTGGCTACTTCTGGGGGAAAAAAATATCCCAAAATCTTTGTTTTTGCAGGGACAACTCCTGAAAGACACTCAGAGGACAATAACCTGTCACACAGACATTAGGACACAGCAGCGAGGAACAGGCAATGCCATTTGGGACAGCGTACAGGAAAGTACAACGACACAGGCAGGGGCTGTGAGCATCTGCTTTGCATTTGCAACAAGAGTGATAAATGGAAAGTTGCTCAAAAGTTCCTTACTCGGCTGAAGGAACCAGCAGGTTGGAGGTGTTGGAAAATGAAAGAATTACTGACTATGCTGGGTACAGCGTAATTAGTAAATTAAGCAGGGAGGTATTAGTGATCTGTAAATATTTGAATGAAGTAAG
>JAOSLQ010131839.1:0-16050 GCA_025629905.1 Lorius lory | reverse complement strand
TTCCACACCGACATATACTTCACTGAGCTGCTTAGACTCAGTGTATTTCTATCCCCCAAAGCTGTCACATTTAATGGGAAAGAATTTGTTTCATTCCAGACAGCCACACCAAATGGAAGTAAACTACCCAACATGCTAGCTGCTAAGTTTTTCATCTCAGTGTATTGATTTTAAAGCTTGTACCTGTTTCTCCCAAATTAACCTTTTATTTTCTTGAGTTATATAAATAAATAATGTGAAAGAAAGCAAGTGAAACTGAAGAGAGAAAAATCAACAGCACTATTTTGAGATCCTGAGCAAACTACTCTGAGCTTTCTTCAAGGAAAAACACTTCTATGTCTCTCATCTCATTTTGCTTTTAGATGTGTCGGTTTTACTGATTCCAAGAATATTAACCTGATCAAAATTTAACTACGATAAATAGAGAGATTGCATCATACATAATACATAAAATAAAAATGCATACACTACTCTGCTGGAATTCTTTTATTTTGATAGAATTCTCTGATATTTTTTAACATGCTCATTTCAAATGCGAAACAGATAAAGAATTTATGATCCAAACTCTAAACCTTGCCTCCTGTGTCTTCTGGTATACCCTTAAAGAACTGATTAACAGCACTTTATCTTGAAATAGTCACTGAAGTGTAAGCAATCTACTCAATATTGTGTCCAGGGCTGCTGCAAACTCAAACTAAGAAAAAAAAAATGGAGATTATGTTCTCTGTGGTATGCCTGCTAGAAAAAAAAAAAAAAAATGCTCTGGCAAAATTAGTTTAACCTCTTACATTTAACTCAGTGGTGGATCCAAAGTTTCTGCCATTTCTTATAGAACTCCAAGGTCTCTTGTCTTGCCTTTTCCAATAAAAGAGCCACAGTGTCAGCTGTCAGCATTTTTCTTCTCTTTCTTTGAAGTGAGTTTTGTTACTGCAGGGCAGTATGGTGCCTGACCTGAGCTGGCCTGTATTGCCCTATGAAAACATGGCTTAGTGGAGAAGTAGGTAGGCAGTTTAATAGCTGTCTGTATCAGCAGAAGATACTGGACTGTTTGAAAGGCAACCTCCCTCCCACACCATCCAACCTTGTTTTTCTTCACAAGGATATGGAGAAAAGCTGCAACCTGGGAGGGCAGGGAGAGAAGAACATTTAAACGCTTGAAGTGATTATTTTGAGAGGAACCAAGAGTTCGAGAAGTAAGTGAAGGTATTAAAAAAAATGGGATTTACTTGACTGGTCAAGAATCAGTCACATTTTATTATTTTTATTCTCCAAATTACCTCATTTTTTCCTATCTGTTTGCATCATCTCTCAGTTCTGCCTCGTTCTTATAATCATCCCCTGTAGAGTCTGCAGCACTTTGTACAAGAGGGTCATATTCATATAATTTTACCGTTTGCTTAATGTTCTGAAAACTTTTCTGCTTCTGGCTCTTTCAGGATCCCCATATATATTTTCTTTTCTGGAGTAATTTCCAGACTTGCAACCACACTCCTTATACACGTCATCCTAAGTGGGATCATGACTCCTTGGGTTTGAGAATTCTGGTTTAGGAACTCCTGCAATTTAAAGGATAAGTAATCATGAGGTGAAAAAGGTAATGACAAAACTATCATTAAAAAAAGCAAGGTCATATTAGAACAGAAAGAAGAAAATGACCAAATGAACCGAAATGCAAGGAAAATGAACAAAATATTAAAAATGAAATAGAAATTATATGGAGGGGAGTACGTAGCATTTTTAAAAGTGTTTTGAAAATGTCTGATAATGTAAAATCTTTTCTAATTAGCTTCCAAAACAAAGAATTGCACATCAGTATCCATAAATATAAAACTTCTTTCATCTTATTTCCATAGAAATAAACTACATTACCTTGAATAAGTTTGATTTTTGATCTGGAAATTGCTTTTTTTCTGAAGGTAAGATGCCTGCAATCCATCTTAACTCTACATCACATCACTTTTAAGAACAAATATATTGAGTTTTATTCATCCTTTATTAGCTGACACATACTTTATCAACATACTTACGGTATGTTTCTGATTCTGATCAATGTCTTAAAATCTAACCCAAATGTGCACCTTGACTGAACGCAGTTAAGACACTGTTTCACCTCAACAAAATGCAAATCTCTACCTGAAAAGGAAGAGCTTTTAATTTCCTCCAATATTCTGAAATAAAAAAGCCCCTCTGCATCTTAATCTGCACCGTGTAAGAATGTTTGCTGGTTTATCTTGCTCATAACGCATTTCACACTGGACAGTGTGTTAGCTCTAAAAACTGACATTCAGTATCTTAGACTGACTCTCAAAACCTGAATGCTCAAGGACCATGAAAAGGATGAGAAGGATCCCATCAATGTTGTATAGTAAAAATTTTAAATGAACTGCTGTGACTGTTCTCCTGGCAGTACTAAATAACCCTCCAAAGAGGTGAGATTTCAAAACTCTGCTTTCTGCAGAGGAACAGCTAGCTAGGCTTTGAAAGGAAATCTTAACTGAAGGAAATCTTGCCTCGTCTTCCAAATTTTGTTGAGCCTGTGCTTACTTACTAAGTAACCCTACATTTTATTTAAGGAAGACACAAGCAAAACAGAAGGGAAGAAAAAGTTATGAAAAAATTTATGATTCCTGTAAGCTGTTACAAGAAAGTAAACAACAGCCAGCTCTTGAGTCTGACCCCATCCTCTCTTTAACAGCCTTGGAAGGGAAGTCTGCCTGCTCCCTTTGTGCAGCAACCTGCAGAGTTGGATCCTAAATACTAATAGACAGGAGGAAAAAGAATACGCATAGATATTGAATTTTGTTTATGTTGAGAAAAGCTGGTCCTATTATACATGTTGCTTCAGTTAGCAAAGCAACTGAGAGCATGATAAAAGCCCTGTCCAGCCTGCAAATGAGCCTTCTCAGATTAAGAGGTGAGATATATCTTGTCCAGGCCAAGGATGATAATTAACAATTCTAGTCATGGTATTGCAATAAGCATGATTTGCAACATCATAAGCAGCTCTCTCCATCTTCAGGTATAAGTAATTAATTCTCCTAGCAATCCTTTGAAATAGACAAACAGCTCCGTGCTACATATAGGGAAACCAGCAGACACAGAAGCATATGATCAGCTAGACAGAAATGACTGAGGTTTTGTAGTTTAAGAAGTTACTGGCCACCTCATCTCAAAGAGATAATTTTTTTCATCGACATTGCTCATTGATTGAAAGTCATACAGTTAATCTCTAACTCTCACAAAGCTAAAATGAAAAACTGCTAAACTGTTATTCACAATGACAATGAACATATCTTAACTAGAAGGTAATAATTTCCATTTGAGGTTCACTAACCTCCTGAGATAGTTCAAACATGATCCTATAAATTGATTGTGTATAACCTATGTCAGATCTTAATGGTAAAAATAAGAATTCATTTATGCTACCCTTCATTTTCATTATTAGGCCATCTAAATGACAAATGTAGTTTTAGAAATAAATATAAAAGTATAAATACAAATGAAAAAAAATAAACATAAATAGAAATAGGATCATAGAATCAACTAGGTTGGAAAGTTCCTTTAAAATCATCAAGTCCGACTTTTACTCCAAGACTGCCAACACCGCCCCTAAACCATGTCACAGAGGGTCTCATCTACACAGTTTTTGAACACTTCCAGGAACGGTGATTCCACCAGTTTCTTGGGCAGCCTATTCCAATACCTGATGACCCTCTCTGTGAGGAAATTTTTCCTAATATCCAGTCTAAAAATAATAAATTCAGAAACAGAAATAGAAATACACATAATAGAAATGACACACACATGTAATCTGAATAAAGAACAAACTAATTCAGAGCTAAAAGTTGTTCATTTACACACACACCATACACTAGGAAAGTTTCCAGAGAAGCTTGGAAATTATGAGTTATGCAAGGGTATAGAGTATGGAGTATGCGGTACGAAATTAAAAATTACACATAATTTCTATTGCATAATATGTATTTCCATATTTACAAACAACAGCACTGTGCCTTGCATCCTAACTCATACAAAGCCAACTGTTTAATTTGGGGTTAAGCACTGCTGATTCAAAACTAAGACTAAATTTTAAAGTACCTTCGTATCCAGAGCTGAAATGCAATGTCTTTGTTATTTCAGTCCACAAGTGCAAAGTCTCAGGGGTTTGTGATGTCTTTTGTTATCTTGTTATACCTTTCCAAGCAAGCTCCCAGACTTATCCAGTGGCTAAACAGAACAATGGCACTTTGAAAAATGGTGTTAATACACAAAAACTATATGTACCTATGTTGTGATCAGGATCAGTACTGACCTATATAACACCTCAGAATTGTATTTTCGGTGCCTGTTCCCCTGCAGCTAATTTATTTTGGAAAAAGTACAAAGAGAAAGTTGGCATTCCTTGGCGTTTTGCTTAAGACAGAGCATATTATTCATCTGTTCCAAGACCATGTGCATTCAGAATAACCCCCAAATATATTCCTGGTATATTCTCTTACTCAGTTGAACAGAAGAAATCTGTCACATTTAACCTACATTTGGCTACAGTTCAACTGCAAATGAAGTGAAACTTAGGTATTCTTTATCCAACCCACAGTAGTAATTCAAGTTTCAATAAACAGATGCTAGTATGTGACTTTGAGAACATTAGGAACTATTGCTTTACAGATGAAGAAATGATGACTAATTTTCTGTAACAGCTTTAAATACAAAGGAATATTATGTCAAATATATAGTTTGATCTGTATATCAAGACACTTGCAAGTAATTTATGATGTGATATGTCTTCACCTACACTTTTAGTTATATATTAAAAACAAAGCCAACCAAAAATTCAACCCCCAGAAAACCCGCAGTTACCGGCACAAATTCAAAATTGCATTAGTAAGTGCAGAATATGCAATCTACTTTTTTTGTCTTTATAGGGATACAGACTTTGACAGTGCAATATTGGAGCACTAATGAGTGAATGTTAATTCTAGTATTTTTTTATTTTAAGGAAAGAATGGTTCATTCCCACTGTTGTAGATATGAGATACCAATGCTCTGAAAGAAATTTTAGAATGTCTAAGTCTAACCATAGGAAAAATCATGTTCAGTACGCTTGACTATCCAGATATGCAAAGGATGGATGCTCAAGAATCTGGCTGAGTCAGAAGCTAAATGATCTGATAGTAGAAAATTTATTTGTCATAAAGCCCATTTACTTTAGATATTTCTGTGATCCACTACCATTTTATCTGAGCACCTCACAAAACTTAATTACTTTGACGTCCACTCAGATTTGGGATACTTTAGTCACATTCGCACAACATTGTATTTAGAGAAGATCACATTTGTGTACCCATATCAGTGTGGCTATATGGTTCCAAAGTCCAGAGTCATAACTGCTGGATTGATTCCAGTTGTTGATTTTCCCCACTATCAGCTGACAACCACACATTCAACTTTTCACTAGTGACTTTGACACTCACTAACTGAAAAAGAAAAAAACAAAAAGCAGAAAAAACCCAAACAGAAAGAAGAGGAAAAAAAGATTCTATCCACATATATTCACCTCTGATACATTTTCTACCTCCAGTCTTCTGATGTCTTCCTATCTACCTGTAGGATTAGAACTCTTAAGAAATACCACTAAAATGCTTTTTGGCATTTTAAGTAATACTGCCTATCAGGTTTGATGACCCGCTGATGTGGTTTGCTCTTTGCTTGATGTACAACTGTTACTTATGGAAGATTGTGTAAGTTGTTTATTCTAGTTGTCCTGTATCGACACTGTTTCATTAAATAAAATGATTTGAAGAGGGTGCCAATATCCTAATGCCTAGACAGCCACCGTTTGTGCTTTACATAGTTTTCTGCTATTTTGTTATGAATATATAAAAGACTTATGAAATTAAAAATTTGTCAGAAGACATCCACATTCCAGACACTGGAAAATATAAAAAGTCTTATGGAGAAATTGCAGATTCTCCAACCTCTGTAAGAGGAGGTCCTGCTTTTCTTTTCACTTGTGGTGGTGTACTAAGAAACAATTTAATTTTAGGGGAATTTATTTATGCAGTAATAAAAAGAGAGCAGATTCCAGCACAGTTTCCTCCTTTCAGTTCCTTCTCTAGCCTATATACTTTCCCCCAGACTTTAAGATTCATAATAGAGCTTACAATGTATCAATTCCTAAGACCTAAAGCTATCTGGAAAACAAACCTTTTATCTCTTGACTAATTTTGAAGTTTGTTTCCATTCCACCTCAGAACAAAATGTAGCTCTTTTGTAATTTTCTAAAAAGAAGGCACAGAGAATGTAAAATGGATATGCATGCACACAGCAGCTCAGCTGACATGGTTTTCTGAGAAAATAATGAGTCTTTCACCGAAAACTCCTCTTCTGGAGCAATCTGTATGGATTAATATTGTCAGTTTGTTGAATAAGTCTTCATGAACAGTTTAACCCTTGACCTGTAGCTGGTTTGAATTCAGTGTCATTTTCCAGCACACTTTTGTCAAAGAGGTCTCATTGAGACTTTAAACAATTTAAACCTCTGTCATAGCTAAAAGAATCTAATCACATTACAAAAGCCTTTAAGTGTAATGATAGGTTGTTCCTTAAGTGTCTGGTCTCTATAGAATGATGAGAAGGCAACTGCTTATTTTGAATTATAATTACATTTACATATTATAGAGTTAGATTTATATTCACAGCTTTTTCTTTTTTTTTTTTTATTTTTTTTTATTTTTACATATAAATCCTTGGAGGATTTCTTTCATTTCATACTGATTTCTTCTGCAAATATATTGATTGGTGTTTTTGAAGCATTTTGCTGCAGCAAAATAATTCTCTTACTTCAGTTCATGAATGAAATTCTGTCAGTGATGTTGAAAGACCTGAAAGCTAATTTCAGGGTGGAAATGCATGCTATTCAGAAATGTCTCCTTTATAAAAACTTTGTAGCTAAGCATATCTAAAAGAGCTAGGAGTCAGTGTAATGCCAGCACATAGTGTTTATGTGTGCTGCTCCAGCTTTTATTCAACAGCCTTGGGCAGGTTTGCTGTAGACAGCCAGACAATGGTCCAGGCCAAAAAGAGAAAATCCAAAAACTATGTAACCACTGTTACTAGTTTATTGTTCCAGATTTGCAGCAATAAAGCACAAAAATATCTCAAAAACTCATAAGTTCTTTTTTGAATGCCAACATCTGAGTTGAGCAGTTGAGTTCAAAGAAGATAACATCTTAGGAAATTTTTTTAAGGCTTCTTTTGTGGCTAGACAAGTAGAAGGTTTCCATACAAGAAGGAAGGTACAGTATATAACACCTAACAGTTACTCAGCACTACTCATTAAATAACATATAACAAAAATATAAGTTTCTAAACAGCATTTAAGAGATACAGAATGTAATAGTCCATTGATTCTCCCCCGTGCATGAGCACAGTTCATTTGTGAAGTAGATGGCTTTTTATGTGAGAAATGCAAAATATTTTTAAGAATTTGCTTGCATTTATAAGCAATTAATTGATAAGATATTATCTATTTTCTGATTTATTTTTGTCTGAATGTCCACATCAGTTTTGCTTATGACTGCCTTAAAAACTTAGGAAAGATTCAAAACATCTCCTTTTAATGTATAGAGATTTTCCTTTTGAGTCTTATTTACCATCTGCTGCAGCAAGACCAGAGAAGTCAGAACACAGAGAAAATAGAAAGGGAAGTATTGTTTCAATATTTTTGTTACATTTTTTAATTCATCCTTAAGTGAAAGTGCCATTGGGCTCCAATGAGACACTACTGCTCTTCATTTTGGGAAAAAAAAACTTTATATTGCCATTTTAAAGATGGATGAACACCTAAACTGGAAGACTGATATGTCTGAGCCTTTATATTAGAGAAAATGATGGCCTAATGGTAGTTCCACCCACACCCCAGATTGTATAATGTGAATAGTACATGCTGTAGACCCTAGACTCAAGCTGCAGGTCTTTTAAGTACTCTGATACACATACAGCTTTTAGAACTTCAACTTGAGATGCATGAAGTGGGTGGGAAGTTTAAACCAGCATGCACTGAGATGTCTCATGCTATGTTATAGTCCTCTTTAGGGTGAATTCAGTGATTCAGTGATTCAGGGAGAGTAAAGTGCCCAGAAAAATACCAGAAAAACTTATAATTACAAAACAGTAAGCATAGAGAGAAAGAAAATGGAAAGGGGATACGTGTACATGCATGATGATGTAACTCTAATAAAAAATTTCCCAGAAAAATGAACACTTACTTTCAATACACTGCCTTTTATGCATCTTTCTTCATATGACAACAACTTACAAGCCACAAAATTACCCAACCCAAACTCTGCTCCACAGCCAACTTTGAACTAGTGAACCCTAGTGTCAGAAAATATTTTAAAAATCCTATAAATACTTTTACTGTTGTTTATAACTTTATTAGCTAGCTTAGACACAAAGGCTTAGAGTCTGAGATATGCTTTGATTAGAGTATGAACATAATGTTTGGAGGGGGAAAACAGGTTAATAAGGAGCTTTATTTAAACGGCAGAATTTATATATCAAAACCATGTAGTAATTGATCACTTGAAATATACGTTCTTAAGAAAAGTGTTAGAATGCCTCTCAACCCTTCTGTCTAGAATGACTTTTAGTAAAATACAGAAACAAAACAAAACTACTGAAGCAATTCTATTGAATAAAAAAGTCTGGAATGGCACAGACTCTAAAGGGCAATCAAATCAAAGCAGAAAAACTGATATAGTCATGGTAATTTTGATTTGGTTTGAGAGTAAATGTGCAATTCTGGATAATTTTAAACTTCATAAGACAGCAAATAAGCTTTCTCTGTTCCATTGATTTAGATAGAAAAAAAAAAAAATCACAAACCCAAACAAGACCTAAATAAGAATCCTGTTGTTCATAAAGGAGATTTAACAAACAAATAATTATTGTTTCCCATTTTCCAACTTTAGAAACTAGAATTTATATATGTTCTGTGTATCTCCCTTGCTTCTCTTCAGCACTTCAAATGGAGATGGCAGATGTAGTTGATCTCCTTTCCAGCCATCTGCATCCACAACCATGTGCACTTCTGGAAGAGGACAGAGATGTTTCCCTGTCATGGAACACGATCAAAGAATCATAGAATCAACTAGGTTGGAAAATTCCTTTAAGATCATCAAGTCCAACCTTCACCCAAGGACTTCCAAGACCACCACTAAAACACGTCACAGAGAGCCTCATCTACATTTTTTTTTGAGCACATTCAGGGATGGTGATTGCACCACTTGCCTGGGCAGCCTGTTCCAATGCCTGATCACCCTCTCTGTGAAGAATTTTTTCCTGATACACAACGTAAACCCCTCTGGCACAGCTTGTGGCTGTTACCTCTTGCCCTATTATTTGTGACTTGGGAGAAGAGACCATGGTGGTGATCACATCCCTTCATCTTCTTTCTTGCACTTCTGCTGCATCTGCTCATCAGTACAACACACTGTGAAAGTGGCATTAAGCCATCAGAAAGAGAATGATACTGTAGAATTGGAAGTTATCTGCCAACCACTTTGTACACACATTCAGCATTAATATTGCTGTCACTGACCCTAAAGCCAACTCTTTTGGCATTTGTGGTATACATTGAGCGTATAACTTCTGAGAATCTGGGTTGGTCTATACATTTGTTCTTGTAGTTCAAAAGTCATTAGATGAAGTAAAATTAAGAAGTTTGTGATTGTCAGTAGGTGATCTAACACTTGAAAATCTGGTGCCTATATAGTAAATATATGGAAATTATTAAGCTGTACTTGTCTGTACCAAATAAAATATCTGTCTGGAATAAGTTGGGAAAGATACCGTTTTTTTATTTGACTTCAGATGAGCAGGACACCTTTCCTATGATGACAGGCTGAGAGTTTGGTTTGTTCAGCCTTGAGAAGAGAAGGCTCAGGGGAGACCTTAGAGCAGCCTTATAATACCTAAAGGGGAAATCTGGAGAGGGACTTTTCACGTGAGCATATAGCGACAGAACAAGGGTGAATGGCTTTAAGTTGAAAAAGGGAATATTTAAATTAGATATTAAGAAAAAAGTTCATCAGTATGACGGTGGTGAGGCACTGGAATAGGTTGCACAGTTGTGGATGCCCCATTCCTGGAAGTATTCAAGGCTAGTTGGATAGGGCTTTGAGTAACCTGGTCTAGTGAAAAGTTTCATGTCACACAACTTCTTTGAGTTATCATTGGTCCCTTCCAACCCAAACACAATTCTATGGTTCTATGAAAAGTAAATTAAATTCCCATAATTAATTCTGTTACTGGCACAAGTTACATATTTCAGTAAAAAGTTTCCTCAGGTACAAATCAAAAAACCAAAACAGAACTAAATAAAACAGGCACATGTTTTTCTAAAGTTAATACTTAAGTACTTAAAGTGAATGACCTACCTATTCCTGAGCCTTTGAGGTTGTGTCAGTGCGTATCTGACCTGAGTAACTGATCTGAGTGATCACATGGATGATTCTGCACTACTGATTTTTTAAGCACTGGAATCTACTACCGCAAATATAACCAAGTAGCATTTTTAATACCCTCTAGCAAATCAGTGTTCTGGGAGGCTACTTGAAAGCAGTAACAACAGTAGGGAAGTTAGAAGTGGCAAAGATTTCCAAATTTCTTGAACTAAACATAAAATAATTCCAAAAGTGTTTTTACATCTCAGTTGTGTCAATGTTCACTGTTTTTTACTGTTACACATTTGCTAATAGATGAAATGAGATAATCAGCTTACTGAAAATGCATCTTTTATGGATGGAATGTGGAATTCTCTATCTTTTACTTTGTATAAAATCTTACTTCCTAATAAATATTAGGTTGTCATAGTTAATATTTGTTTCCATTTTCTTTTAATGTAGACCTCAGCAATGTAGATTCTAACTTGCATTGCATCCTATAAAATTAATGTTTTGAAGCTGTGATTATAATAACATGTACTTAAATGAATTTTTTTGTGAATATTCTTAGCACAACTATGATTAGGAAACTATACTTTAGAATATCGCTATGTCAAATATAAACCCATAAAATAATCCAGTGAAAGCCAGAATTACGATTCTCCTTTGTTCATCCTCTTTGTCCCCTAGTAATGCAGAAGCTTCCTGATTCTTTTAACAAATTAACATGCCAGCTGTAATACCTTATGTAAATATAGCAGAAAAAAAAAGAGAAGAAAAGTAGTTAATGTGTATGAATGCGTAGGAGGGAATGATAATACCAAAACTATGTGAATTGAAATTGGCTGCATACTTATATCAAATGACATGGAGAAAAGTCCAGAAAGCCTAACTTAATCTCTGGTGCTTGGAGATTAATGTGAAACAAGTGCTACACCTCTGTAGATCTGTGGACATCTGCTCTCTGCATACCCTATTTGTCTCCCTCTCTCTCTGAAAGGGTGGCTGGGTCTGTGGCTGTGTTGCTGTGGTTTCCAGTCCACATGATACTCAACAGGAGGCAAGAGTTCAAAATAATCTCATTTGGTGCTTGGTGACAGCCAGCATGGCTTCACTAGGGGGAAATCCTGCCTGACCAATGTGGTGGACTTCTATGATGGGGCTACGGAAATAATGGACAGGGGTGGAGCAGTGGACGTCATCTACATGGACTTGTGCAAAGCGTTTGACACTGTCCCGAGAGACAGAAGAGTTGTGGTCAACGGTTCAATGTCCGGCTGGAGACCAGTAACGAGTGGTGTCCCTCAGGGATCGGTGTTGGGACCGGTCTTGTTTAACATCTTTGTCGGTGACATGGACAGTGGGATTGAGTGTGCCCTCAGCAAATTTGCCGATGACACCAAGCTGTGTGGTTCGGTTGATACGCTGGAGGGAAGGAATACCATCCAGAGGCACTTTGACAATCCAAATTGTCTAAATTTTAAATTTGGATTGGTTTTGTTCTTTCCTGTTCTGAAGTATTGATGAGAAATTACAAAGTAGTCTCCTTTGTATAAAATTCACTACCTGTTTCAGAAAGCTGAAGAATCCTGAAATGCTTTGTACACAAAGTATAGGAATACCATGCTCATTACAGTTCTGGGAAGAGATAGGTGCAAATGTTTACATTTGTGTTGGCAATTGAGTTTAGTCTGTTTGGACACAACTCACATTTATGAATGAAGCAGCTCACAGTGGGAGATGTTTTGTAACAACTGGTCAAATTTCACTGCAATACAAATCAAATAGCACGAGGCTTTAAAGTGCATTTGTTTCTGGTCTTTTCTCACAAACTTTTTCATGCCTGGAAAGTTCGCTTACTATCTTGTCTTTTCAGAACAGACTCTCAGTATTTTCCCTGACTGTCACAGTTACTCCTGCTATTTCTTGGTTGACTTTTCTGGCATTTCTGTCACAATTCTTTATAGATGCACACATTTTTTTTTTTATTTTTTTTTTTAAGACACCACCTAACTTCTTTGCATTCACCCTGTAGGTAAACTGAGATTAACACATAGCTTTAAACCTAGTTAATATGCAATTATATCTACATTTGGCGTTTACTTGAAAGCAAACCCAGGAATATTCCATCTGTAAGGTGTTTGCCTTACAGAAATTTAGGAGATTTTGCTGATCAAATTGATTATTTTGTGGCAACATTTTTAATTGCATGGTGTGGCATATGCTCTTGGGCTATTTGCATGACTGGTCTTCTTTCCTCTTGTCATGGTTTAAGCCCAGCTGTAAATCAGAACCATGCAGTCTCTGTCTCACTCCCCCACTTTCCCCCTCCGCTCTCTTCTAGAGGGATGTGGAGGAGAAGTGAAAGAATGTAAGTCCCATGGGTTGAGATAAGAGCAGTCCAGTAACTAAAGTATAACACAAAACCACTACTGCTACCACCAGTAATAACAATGATAAGGGAAATAATAAGGAAAGAGAATACAACCTCTCACCGCCCACTGACCGATACCCAGCCAGACCGAGTAGTGATCTAACCCTTGAGGGTAACTGCCCCCAGTTCTGCATCCTGGCATGATGTGGTATGGAATACCTCTTTGGTTAGTTTGGGTCAGGTGTCCTTTTTCTGTTTCCTCCCGGCTTCCCCTCCTCCCTGGCAGAGCATGAGACTCAGAAAGTCCTTGGTCAAAGTAAACATTACTGAGCAGCAACTAAAAACATCAGTGTTATCAGCGCTGTTTCCAGGCTGAAAGTCAAAAACACAGCACTTCACCAGCTACTAAGAAGGAGACAAACGACTGCTACTGCTGAACCCAGGACAACTACAACACATGCTAAACATATAATTTGTCCAGAGATAGCAATAGGACTATTATGCTTAGAGATATACATGTCTGTAAGGTCAAGACCTTATTTTGTATTGTCATAACTATGGAATAATGCATAGGTGAGTGCTGGCACTGACTTCACTAGTAAACTGAAAAATAAATTCCTTTGAGGAGTCAGGTTCAAAAAGTAATAAAAAATCCAGTTCATCATCTTTCTTGGGTCAGCAAAGCCTGCCTGAACCTAGGCTTTCTGTTCAAGATTTATGGTGTTTTCCTCTTTGTAATGACAAAACTGCCAAAAAAGCTGCAATATCTGCTGCTATAAAGTAGTAACAATCATGATTATGATTACCTTTTTTACTTTTTGACCCACAGGAGATAATCACCACCTCTCTCCATGATCATGTCCTACCATTGCTCCTTTGCTCCTGTAACTTTTTCTCTGTTCAACAGAGTCAAGTTAAACTAGGAGTCTTGTTCCTTATTTGTATTTAGCTTTGAAAAATGCTTCTTCTGTTTCAGACCTGAACAAATATTTGTGTGCATGAAAGCTTTTTTGTTTTCTCAGTGAAGAAATTTGACCTAAGAAAAAGACTGCCTGTCTTTGCAAGTTGTGTCTTTCCAGCAAGACAGTATCTTTAACCAACTCATGTGAACTGATCTGAATTTTATAATGTGTTCCAAACATACATATATGTAACATAAAAAATTTCAAGGGTGAATTTTACAGGATCATTATAGGATTATTTTTTCCCCATGCTGAATTAATGAAACTCAGAAGTATGTGTGCACAGTACATCTTTCCTGACATTAAGACTTATAAATTATTTTGATGAGTTAGATTTCTGTTTCAAGATATTAAGTTCATGATGAGAAGCAAAATTCTTTGTTAACAGGATTATTGACCCAAACCCAAGACACTACACGAAGTATGATTTCATAAAACTGACATCTTGTTAACATTTCTCTGTCCTTTAACAAAATATTCAGTAAACCAGAGCTGCAGCTCTAAAATATCTATCTGTGAGCTAGCCTAAATAGAAAAACCATGAGTATGTTATAAGGAAATCTAATTTCCCTTGGTCTCATTTTCCTACAGAAAGTTTCTCTGGCACATTTCCCCGGCTGCATTTACAACTTCAGCATTCTAGTTTTTTCAAGCTCTGTAAAATAAATCAGATATCAGGATGTCAAATATCTATGTCTCTTTCATAGACAGTCTGTGAGAGCATTCCTATTCACTTCCTACACTGTCATTGGGAAACATTTATGTTTTATCTTGTTTAGTCAAGGTACCAACATGTCTTAGGTAATGAACACAAGGGCAGAGGGAAATAACATCAACAAAAAGTGCCCAAAAGATTTCCATAAACTGCCATTCAAGCTTCTGTAACATGCAGGTGTACCTGCTATGGATAATAGAATTATCTGCCATTTTAGCTGTCAACACATCCTGGCAATTTTATTCAGTTTCCTTTTGGGTGCCCCTTTGGTTCTTCGACTGGTCTTGCCTTACCACCTTTCACAGGCAAAGTTAACGACTGTGATCACTCCTTTCTACTCACTTCACATATTCATTCTGACTCAACTTTTTCTCTGACTCACAATCTGTTTCTATTTCCATAATCATAAGTGTATGTGAAACAGCCTG
The DNA here is from genome assembly GCA_025629905.1 of Lorius lory. Classification (NCBI taxonomy): domain Eukaryota; kingdom Metazoa; phylum Chordata; class Aves; order Psittaciformes; family Psittaculidae; genus Lorius; species Lorius lory. Next base: position 1,123 of record JAOSLQ010131839.1, on the reverse strand, counting down.
GCCTAATGCGAAATGGCACAGACATCAAAACGTGTTATTCATACCTATGTGAGTAATGCCCACTCATTCTCTGGTACATGTGTATTGACTTGATAGCACCTTCATTTCCTGCCTCTTTCCATTTATTGAATCACTTGGTGAACCTTCTTCCACAGTAATGGGGATCATTCTTCTTTTGTTCTTATGTCAGAAAGAAACTCCTTCAACACACCAGGAGTACATCTCCAGGCAACTTTTAAAAAGTAATACAGAAAAAGAGAGGAGAAAAAAAAGTTTAGGAGTTCTGATAAGCAATCATCACAGGGAACCAAATAACTAATTCTGCATATAGTCTGCTGAAAGTGCAAGACTTCCCTTTCTTAGTGAACAAAAGCTCATTGAGGAGTTCAGCACAATTTAGGAGTTAGAAGCCACATGTGCATTTTTGGCCTTTGCCAAAATCTTTCTGTAAATTGAGTGTGGAAGACATCAGAGCAAAACATGACACATATCAGGAGGTAATTGTTTTTCTTAGGCTGTATATATGGTATATCTTAAGGCAAACATTTTAGTGATAATACATGCTACTGTTAAATCCAGGTCAGTGGCTGACTTGTAGGTGTTGCAACTGCTTGAAATATTTGGGATTTGTGATGAAAAGTCTCCTGTACATGCAAAATCTACTAGGTAGATTCTCTTTCTGGAACTATCATACTATCTATTATGCAAAAATGAGGGGGAAAGTTTGAGGAAACAGCATGACACTCCTGAGATACCTCCAAAATCCACAAAACAAACAGAAAGTGTTAAAGAAAGGAATATCTTTTTCTATATTAGTATATATGAGCAGAGGGGGGCAGGAAAGAGAAGAGAGCTAAAAAGTAATGATGACATTATCTCTTATTTTAAACATGACATTAGGGTAAAGATTGGTATTTTGTGTGCTTTTTTTTCTGCTTGTTTTTTTTATGGTTTTTTTTTTGTTTGTTTGGTTTGTTTTTACTGGAACAATATCACATATAAATTAAAAAAATGGAGATTTCTACTTATACTATATTAATACTACGTTTACCGATAGATATTAATTGACAAGTGTGACGTTTTAGATACCCTCTCAGTATCTAGGAGGTCATGGGCTTGGTGA
>JAOSLQ010121529.1:0-16618 GCA_025629905.1 Lorius lory | reverse complement strand
GAGGTATTCCATACCACAGCACGTCATGCCCAGTATATAAACTGGGGGCAGTTACCCGGAAGGGCTAGATCACTGCTCAGGTGAGGCTAGGTATCGGTCAGCGGGTGGTGAGAAGTTGTGTTCTCTTCCCTTGTTATTTCCCTTATCATTATTATTATTGGTGGCAGCAGTAGTGTTTTGTGTTATACCTTAGTTACTGGACTGTTCTTATCTCAACCCATGGGAGGTACATTCTTTTGATTCTCCTCCTCGTCCCTCTGGGAGCAGGGGGAGGAAGGAGAGGGGAGTGAGAGCGGCTGTGTGGTTCTGGGTTGCTGGCAGGGCTTAAACTGCAACAGCAGCCATGAACCTCTTGAAATGGTGAAAACAGAATGGTTGTCATTATACAAGAAGAGAAAGCTTTGTCTAACAGCTCAGACATCACTGAGTTTTGATGTTTACAGTCATCCCATGTTAGCTCAACTGTGGCAGCACACTTCACTTGTATATGTTCTTAGGCCATGCAGATAGGCTAAGGTAAACAATGCTATTTAAAGCATCTTTACTGATGTTTAAATTAAGGGTTTCCTTACCCTTAATTAATGGGGTGGGTTAAAAGAGTGAGGTATTACAACAAAGCTCAAATGCAAGAAGCCAATATATACAAGTTGTGTGTCAAGCCTGAGCTCCCCATGGCTGTTTCGTGCATCCGTCTGAAAGGCAGCTGCTTGTCACACCCATGTTGCTCTCTGCAATGTGGTGGGCAGAAAAGCAAGACATGAAATGGTGGAAGTATCTATGGAGTGCTGTGACACCTGAGTGGGAAGGAGCCTTGACTTCAATGCAGTACTCTGTCCCCCCTGAGAGGATGGTAGGGTATACTCCCACTACCACAAAAGATAGATCTGTGACAAGACTATGTAGTCTGAAATCTTTCCTTGTGAGGGTGGTGAGGCCCTTGCACAGATTGCCCAGTGAAGCTGTGGCTGTTCCATCCCTGGCAGTATTCCCTATGAAGCTGTAGAATACCTCACAGTCTTTGCAATTCTGTCCGTTCTTCCTTTTCCCTTTGATTTAAAACCTCCATTATACCCTCTGTACTCTTGCCACTTTTGTTCCCATGGAATAATTTCCTCCCAAGGTGACTGAACATCTTAATTAGAAGTATGTGTTGGTAAGGTGTTCAGTGTGTATCCACCCATCTTTGACACAGACACAAAACCACAGGATTCAGAAAGCACTTGACACTGATTTCAAGTCACTGTCATCACAGTACACCTTGCACAAGTGAACACTGAGTGAGACAAGAGCTCTGCCACTGCTCCTCAACCAAGTTCTTCTTTGATGTAAGAGAGGCCAAGGGCAAAACCAGAGCAGAAAGCTGAGATGTTGATCAGCCAGACTTGGGACAGAAAGTGCAGTCAAAAAGCTGCAAACTGTACCTTCATTTGTGATGAACTGAGACAGGCTAAACTGTGTAAGTACCATAACATCTGATACACCTTAAGTATCTGAGACAGGAACATTAAATCTGCTAGTGACTGTGTGGGACTCCTTAAGGGCCTGACATCCACACACAATCCCATGGTGGCTGTGACATAGAATTGACTGGGACCTCAGCTGTGGCATGGTGTCCCATGATGGGACAATGTTTGTTACGCCTTTGTCCCCCAGTGTGCCCATAATTGTGCAAAGGCTAGAAGTGACCAATTGAGGGCACCCATGGATCTTTGTCAACCTCACAGTTCTTTCCACAGGCTGCAGTTCTGCTCAGTTTTCAGCTACCAGTTGACTGTCTGTTTCTATAGCTGCAATGGTTAAGTGCTTCCTGCAGCTCCCCTGGCTGTATTTTTCAGTACCACATAATCCAGGCCCACTGTTCATAGTAATCTTCTATTAGATGACTATTTTCTTCCTTCCAGACCTGTGCACGCAAGCCTAGACATGATGGCAGAAATACTTTCTATACCAGTGCATCTCTACAGTTAAATGACCTTATAAGAACTTCTTCTGAGTGGTGATTGTCAGGCTTCCAGCACAGTTCACAACTCAGCTGTTCTAGCTGTTGTAGATTTTACTTGGATGTGAATGCCCCATCCCTGGCAGTGCTCAAAGCCAGGTTGGACAGGGCGTGGACCATCCTAGTCTAGTAGGTGTCCTTGCCCATGGCAGTGAGGTTGGAATTAGAAGATCTTTCATGTTCCTTTGAACCCAAACTATTCTATGATTCTATGATTGCACTTGAAAAAACTATGGGATTACCACATCATTATAAGGAATGCAGCTGAATTAGAGTGTGCTGCCTATTCTTTTCTCTTCCGATTTGTCAGGGTACTGACAGAGCCTAAAACTGAGTCTGAAAGAGGAAATTTTCTGCTTCTCATGGAAAAGACAATATGAAGAAGTCATGATGGAAAAGACAGTGATAACAATCTCTGGCTGAACAATTCTTCTCAAGAATTCTTTGCAGGTGGCATATAAATAAGCCACAAGCCATGCATGTGGCTTTCTGGAGAAGATTGTTGTAACTGAGAAATCCGAGATGTTGCTTTGGGTCCATGTCACGATGGGGAGAAAGACCTACTCAGAAGTATGCTCTTCGGTGTAGAACCCTGTCTCTGGAAGCCTTCTGGAAAGTAACGTGATGAAGAACTGTAGGATACAATTTCCCCTATCTAACTGAACTGAGATTTCAAGGATAAAAGCTGCATGTAACTGTATGTTCAGACAGAAAGATATGCACACAAGCAGCTTGCTTAATGATCTGTATTGCACTTGCAAATTTGCTGAGATGACATTAATCTCCTCCAGAAATGTACAAGCGAATTTTTGGGGAGTCAGACCCTACAGCCCCATGACCCAGTAGGTCTTTGATGCTTCAAGTGAGAAATGTGACCTCTGATCTAAAACCCCAACACTGTAGATTAATACAGGCTTTGGTGGGCCTTTGGAACTGACAGAAATATAATTGTGCTATTCAGGATAAGCGTGCAGCAAATAGATTCCCTGCCCTCATGGTAATGAAGATAATGAGCTCAGTCAGTGAGAAGAGATGCTGATGAACCTGTGCTGACCAAGATCAACTCAACCCTTCCCACTTCCTGTCCTGCCTCCTCATTATTTTCAGTTGCTTCAATTTTTTCTTCTTTGCTGTCAGCTGGGTCCTCATTAGGCCTGTTAGGTGTAATTTTTTCTGCTGGAAAATAAGTGATAGCAATAAGAAGTGCTGCCATTTTTTTTTTCATTCTCTCACTATTTGATAAATCCTATATTCATAGAGTATTTTTGCTTCAGTAGATTGAAGTAGATTGATTTCTCCATAATATTGTTGGCTTTTGCACCCTGGATTTTGCAGGAACTTTATGCCGTGATGCTGCAGAAAAGGTGAAATTCAAGAGCTTCTTTTACTTTGGATAACCATTGCTTAGGAAGGGTAGTTACAATTAATAAGCTGGGTGTATTCACAACGGCTTGTTAAAGTCTGCACACAGAAAGCTGCTTGTACAGGGTATAGACAGTATTTCATAGCCTTAAACACTCTTTTTACTGTTTTTTAGAGATACTTCACACTCATCTCTTAAAAATCCCACATCTGATATAATTGTCTGCCTTTTCTTTGCTTTAATTGCCTTTCCACAGTTTTGTTTTTTTTGTTTTATTTTTTTTTTATGTGACTGGTAATTTAGAAAATACATGCATTTCCTCCTGCTGACTCACATCCATTTCTTTAGCTGTCTTCCAAGGATCCAGTCAAAGATAAGGTCAAAACTGCTTTTGTTGTTCTGTTGAAAGCCTAATGTGAGAGGCTGGATTAAGAGAGGTAGTCTTCAATTGTGTAGAATTCTTCTTTAATAATTTTCTTCTGCTTTGCCCAGATAAACTTTATAAAGAATTGTCTTTGACTGTTTCATATGATAAGATGCAACTTTCTCCTGAAGCCTGGCAGTTGCGAACAATACCTGATGGGATGGTCTGTCATTTATGACACCTTCTTACTTGACAGAGAAATAAAGAACAAGCATTTATTTGAAACTGCAGGTGGATGGATATGGTAATTTTTATGGTGAATTGCTGTCAGCTGTGTTCTCTTTTGATCACTTTAATTTCTTTTTAATAAATAGCTTTATCACTACAGTTTCCTTTTGTAGGTTAGAAAGTTTCCTGATTTATTTCACTCTTCTATGATTGTTTCTTAGCCCATTTCACCTCCAACTATATTTCTTTAGGAAAGTTTGCTTTAATGAAAAACATTCTCTTGTATTGTATTCTGAAACATGATGGTTCGAACACGCTGCTGTCTATGGGGTAATTTTTTAATGCATTATCATCTCCATTTTTGGTTTACATTTAGCAAAATATTTCTAAGTGTACTGTATGTTAGAGGTGTTTTTAATCAGCATTATGTCTAGCACTTTTCACCCTTCTTTTAAGGAGACCTAAGTGATTTAGCTCTTTTTAATCCTATATGTAACTTTAAATGAAACTAATTCATTAGATAGTTTTTTGGTTCATGCCAACAACCTAAAGAGCAAAGTGACTTTTTTGGATGTCGAAGAAAATGAAATTTTGAAAGTAAAGGAATAAAAAGACACTTCAGATACAAAGCTTGTTCCCTCCAAAATAAATGCTTCCTCACCAAAAACATTTCAATGAGAATTGTGGCTAGTCTAACCCCCAGGTAAGTGAATTTCCCGTTCTCATGTGTCTTACTATTTATCTCTTAATATTCACACACGCTTCTGTCAATGACTGCAGTCTGCATAGACTGAGAAGTAGAACCTTTTCCCAGGAGTCTGGGAGAGGGAAAAAGTGGTCTGCTTGTGATAGACTAACTAATGAGAGAAAAGCTGGAAAAGGAAAAAGGAAAATAATACAAAGAAGTTGAGAGAAACTGGAAGATCGTCTAGAGAGGAAAAAACCCACAAGTTAAGGGGCTAGGAGGGAAGAATAGCAGTGCAAGTAAAAGGAAAAGGCCAGGGAATATCAGGCCCAGTGCGAACCTGAGCAGGTTAAGCAGTGACACCTCCTCCCTTGGTGGTGCAGGACATCCTTCCCTGTCTATCCAGGAGGCTTTAAATAGCCAACCAACCAGGCACATGCACCTGTGAAACTGGAGGCCTGAGTGGTCGCAACAAAGCACTGTAATCCCTCTGAATACATCACTCTTAAGGAAAACCTGTACATCACTGTTTGGTATTATTTCATATTGTTCAGTTGCTTCTTCTCTAGAAAAAGCTCGTATCTCTGGAAAGAACTCTTTCTTTGGGTGGGGATTCTTTGCATCTACTGTGTTCTGGAGATATCCCCCCTGCAGTCCTGCATCCAGCTCTGGGACAACAACACAAGAGGGATGTGGAGCTGTTGGAGCAAGTCCAAAAGAGGCCACAGAGATACTGCGAGGGCTGGAGCAGCTCTGCTCTGGAGACAGGCTGAGAGAGCTGGGCTTGTTCAGCGTGGGGAAGAGAAGGCTCCTTAAGGGGAGACCTTAGAGCAGCTCCCATTGTCTAAAGGGGCCAACAAGAAAGCTGGAGAGGGGAGACTGAGATGAACTTTTAGGCAGAAGTTCTTCCCTGTGAGGGTGCTGAGGCCCTGGCACAGGATGCCCAGAGAAGCTGTGGCTGCCCCATCCCTGGCAGTGTTCAAGGCCAGACTGGACGGGGCTTGGAGTAACCTGGTCTAGTGTAAGGTGTCCCTGCCTGTGGCAGGCGCTTGGAAATGGAGGAGCTTTAAGGGCCCTTCCAGCCCAAACCACTCTGTGATTCTATGATTCTATGTAATACGTAGTGTTCATGTTTCATAGAGAGGCTGAAAGCACAATCTGGCTCGGCTTGTGATCATCATAATCTTGTTTTCCATTTCCTTGTCCATTAGCGCAGACAATACTACTAATTTCATTTTTCTTCTTTTGATACTCCACCTGTGGGTATTATTGATGCAGACTATATTTTTCCTAGTAAAGATGGCTTTGGAGATGTCCTTTTATTTTCAGACTCTCACAGTTGCCATCTGGAAAATTTTTTTACATTTCTCGACATCTTCTTTCACGCTCATAAAGTAGTCACTGCAATTATGCTCATCTCAGCTGTGAGTCCGGCAAGCCTTTATCCACAGCTTTGAAACTCAGCTGGAAGCATGACTAAGCTGAAATATACAAAACTGCATCATTCCCCATAAAATCTGCAAGACTGTCTTATGGTTTGTGTCTTTGGCAGCTGTGGGGCTCATTTTGTTTGCCTATGGTTTTAGAACTCTTGTGATATTGTTGAGTCATGTTATCTAGCTCTTGCTATAATCCTGAGGGCTAGAGAATATTGTACTTGGTGTGGAATTGGATTTTCTTGTGTGTGTGTGTTTATTAATAAAACTCCTGCAGCCTTAAGAGAAAACATCAACTCTTACAGAGCTTTCAGTGGTGTTCACATTCCCCTTGCAGGGGAATTTGGCACTAAGTCTGAAACTTAACTGAGAATTTGCTTAAGAAAACCTCACCCTAAAGCTCAAACAAGAAAAAGCTTGAAAAAAGTAGTAAAATATATTTTTAAAGTTGTTGCCTTTACTGTCTAAAGTGAGAGTCAGCAGACGGGAATTTCTAGAAATGGAGTTATCTCTATGGCTTTTATGATTGCTCCTGTTCCAGGATTGGGCTTCCTTAACTACACTGAGAAAATACTAAGATCCTGTATACCCCATTTCTTTATAAGTAGGAAAACAACCTGCAAGAAGACCCAAGTATCTGCTACAGATATGAAAGGGTCAATACTGTTTCTTTGAAATGCTGTTTTTCCCTCCAGGGGCCTGTCTCTCTCCTGCCTGTGGCTCACCAGAGACACTTCTCCTTGCTATTTAGCAACACTGGAGAACAAGTCTTATGAGGAATGGCTGAGGGAACTGGGGTTGCTTAGTCTGGAGAGAGAAGGCTCAGGAGGGATCTTATCGCTCTCTACAACTGCTTGAAAGGAGGATGGAGCCAGGAGGTGGCTGGTCTCTGCTCCCAAGGAACAAGTGACAGGGCAAGAGGAAACTGCGTGAAGCTGCACCAGGGGAGGTTCAGACTGGATATTAGGAACAATTTCTTCCCTGAAAGGATGGCCAGGCATTGGAACAGGCTGCCCAGGGCAGTGGTGGAATCACTGTCCCTGGAAATGTTCACAAACCATGTAGATGTGGCCCTTATTGACATGGTTTAGGGGTGGACTTGGCAGTGTTAGGGGAATGGTTGGACTTTATGATCTTAAAGGTCTTTTCCAATCTAGTTGATTCTATGATTCTGTTTTATAATTTCACTTAGTCCATGTTCAGATAACTGTTCACTGTCCTGGAGAATTGACAGACCTCCTGAATGCCTTGTCACTCACTCCTACCTACCTAAGCCTCACGATTCACTGTTCTCTGTAAGGAGCTCTGCATGCCTGTGCAGAGCAACAGCCATTTATAACTGCTTTGAACTGTGTCTATTTAGTACAAAGTATAATAGAAGAAGAATGATTAAGGAACTCTGATGGCTTTGGGAATGAGTGAAAAGACTGCTACTACTATGAAAAATAATAAATACACTGCCATGGAAAAGAGAAAACTGAGAAGGGATATGAGAAGAGTATGTTGTATGGTGTGGACAAAGTTAATGGAGTTTGACTATACAATATCTCTACAAAACATAAAACTTCAGGAGCAACACACGAAATTAGAAAGAAGAGGTTTCAAAATGAAAGGATTGATTTTTATACAACTTACCACTAATCAGTATAACTCATAACAGGATACTGTGACTTAAAAATTCACACTGGTTCAGAAGGCAGCTATACAAATTCTTAAGAAATTAATTGGGGTGTCTTAAATATAAAACCATCTTCTTTGGCTGGGGAAGTCCTTGAACCACAAATTATTGGTGATTAGGAAAGCATTTTATAAAGTATTGCTGTATGATTGCCTTATTCTGCTCTCTGATATATCTGCTGTTGTTCAGGGAAGACACTAAACAAGTCCAGACAAGATGAGCTAAATGGCGCTTAGGGTTATATCAAAAATGTCAAGTTTTATGTCAAAAGAAGAGATTGTATGTATGGTGTTGGAAAAAACAATCTCCAAGCTTTCAATACTGTTGCAGCTTTCCTCAGATTCTAGAAGCTGGATATTATTTGTGGCAAAGGAGAATGGTGCAATATTTTGCTCTCTTTTACTATACTGCTGATGGTGTGATTGTTTGCTTAATAAAACTGTGTGATTATTTGCTTAATAAAATCATAACAAGTGCCTCATCCCATCTTCAAACTATACTTGAGTAGAGAAATGTCCTCCTTATCCTGCTACCTCCCATTGTGCACATCTGGAACACCTTCCAGATGTGCTCAAGCTGACATAACTAATGACCAGAGGATAGCTGAGAGAGGGCTGAATCTGCACTGTTTAGGCAGGGTCTTTAGCGTTTCTCAGTTCTACCTGTCAGAGAAGGCTGGCCTAGCATAGAAGATTAATGGTTGATGTGTTTTTTGTTCCTGCAGATGTTCACAGTGGAGTCTTATAATGGAGATACTGAAAGTCTTTTTCCATGCTTATAGATCTCCTTTGAAGGACATATTGATTTTGTTTTTATCTTGGTTAATTGATATAACTTTAACAAGTCTTTGCTTTGTGAAACTCAGCTTTTCTTCTCCTGTCATGCCTTTTAACTTTCTTGTATTATTTTTCCAATAATTTTTGCTGTCTTCAGGGATCAAGACTTGTACTTAATTATTTTCTAATGAATTCAGTATTTTTCTTTGTGTATTTTAACAGCATTTTATCCTTTCACTCACCATCCTATTCACCTGTGTGCAAGAGTTTTCTTTGCTCTTAGAACTCTATTAATCAGTCGGCAGTGGCCAGGATATGCCGTGCAATTCTGGATGTGTGACACCCCAGTGAGGTACTTAATCTTTCTGATTTAGCTGCTCAGCCTTCTTGTCAAGGAGCTTTAAGGAAGCATAATCAATTAATGAACAAGGTGGTAGTCTTCATGTCCTCTACTATTTTCTGTGGCTACTCCACCTGAGGGTGTTGTGCTCTTTGTATGCATATAACAGGGCATAGTCCAACGTCCTGAAGGTTTTAGAGGTTGGGAAAGGCTTGTGTCAGGTGGGGAAGCTATAGGTAACCTGTCTCTGGTTGACTGTCCATTAAAGAGAATAGCCAGCCCTAATTCCCATGAGGGCAGGCAGGTTGGTAGTTTGGATATCAAATCTTCCTGGAGCAGAAAAAGCGGGAGCTGACTAGTTATGTCGTTCTCAAGCCGTGAGAATACAGTGGAGTGACACAAGCATGGAGAGGTTATATCATCAGAGACAAGAAGTGACTTTTGCTGCTCTATCCAGTGCCTTCCCTGCTATGTGCTCATAGTAGTTGGCTGCTGGGTTAGCTTGGCCTTCTGATGAGAGGAGCTTGAGTCTGTCTACAGCCCTTACAGATAGATTTAAACAGGGTGAACCAATCTGTGCAGATCAGTACAGTGGTCCAGAGCTGCACAGGGCACCGTGACCTAAACCTAGTAGGCAGGTAGTAGTGGCATTGGACATTAAGACTGTATGTCTAGCTCCCTGGGCATTCCCTCACAGATGAAAATCCTATCCTCTGGTGGGGTTGAGTATGTACTCCTGAGAGCCTGTGTTGGGAAAACCCTTTTTTGAAGAGGAGTTGGTGTGCCCTACAGACCATATCATAAGATCAGAGACCTACACATGTAGATCTCCAAACCCGTCTCTGTTACGTACATTGCCCCTGTCTCTGTGTTAGAAACTCACTGAAGCCTACTAAGCCTTTTTGCTGCTCCAAGAGCACTGTAAATGTATGCTGACTTATTCCAACTCCTGAGAAGATGCATTGTCCCTCCTCACCCAGTAATCAACTGAAATAACTTCTTACACAAAGTACTTAAGGTTTGCCCCGTAGTAGGAGGCAAATTTATGCTTCTTATGTTATAAGTGACATCTAGAAAGGTTCAGTCAGCAAAAGTCATGAATCTAGTTCTTTATGCATGAAGCCTTACCTCAAGATTATGTAAGTTCCTCCAATCTTTTTGCCTTTACTTGCACTTGCAAGGACTTAAAAGTGAGCTTGATAGGTAGTGAGAAAAGGAGAGGTGAGTACTCTATAAAGATGAAGGCCTCTTTAGATACTTCAGTGCACCCTCCAGGGTGCTCATAACTTAACAGCAATCCTGCTGAAACAAGGAATTCTCCATGGACTCTGCTCAGTTTTAGGTACTTCATTAGCATGCTTAGAAGAAGATTTACATATAAAAGTCTGCCTTGTTGGACAGAAGCAATGCAAGGTGGTGATATTTTTTAATGATAAAAGCACCCAGACACAACCTCCCCAATGTATTTCCCCATAAATCTTGGTATTTACAAGCTGTTAGATCATCCAGGAGACAGAATGAGTCATGCGAAAACTTCTTTTGCAAAGTTATTGACTGCGAGCAGAGTAGGCAAAGAGTCCTAAAAACAAACCCAGGGAAACAGGCAATGTTCTACAGTTAAGATCTGAAAAAAAAAAAACCAACTGATTAAACATCAACACTTTCATATCAAGAAAGCAGAGGAATCTGTTGCACTTGCTTGGTCTGTTGCGTGAGAATCTGGAGGGATACATGTACTGTTTTGAGCATACAGGCCCTGAAAGCCAGTATGCACTGAAGTTATGCTTTCACTCCTATCTTATTTTTCTCCTGTTGTATAAACATCCCTGGGAATAAGAATTAGTTCCCAATTTTAATTTTATGCTGTATGAAGACTTACCCTGGCTGCCTAAATTCCTTCCTCCATGGCCCAAACCTTCAGCAGCTGTCCAGTAAACTGGCAAGGCAGTTCTATAGCTGGCACAAGAAAGTAATTGTGGTTAGCAGTCTGTGTGTCTTGAAAGCACTGGGAGTTAAAGAAACATTAATTTACCTCTCAGGAACAGTATGGAGGGTTTTATTCCTTCTTATGCTCTCCAGACATGTCTCAGACGAGCAGAATCTAGCTCAGCCAGATCTGCCAGAAGACATTTCACTGTTGGGACATACACGTCTGTGAGAACAGTTAATGCAAAATTTTCAGAAAATTTGCTGAAAAAATGCATAATATTTTCAGTGTGGATAAAAAAAGTAAGATCCAGACACAAAAACTACTTCCTGAAGACTAAATGCCTCCACCCCCTTCCTTCTCCACCTCCACAGCTCTCTTCGGTGTTGTTTTTACTTAAAGAATGAGGGATTTCCAAAGCTATGCTCTTAGCATACCTTTGCAGCACATTTTTCTGTGTCAGTTTCTGAAAAATTATTATGAGAATGGATGATAAAGGTGAAATCTCATGCAGCAAGACAGTTTTGAACCCGGTTTTTGCAGAAATGGGTGGCTGCTTTCTGTCAGCTGACAAACTTTCTTCTTTCCTGTGTTTCTATCACAGCAGAGATCATTTAAGCTTGATGAATAAATAGAAATGTACAGTTATGCATGTAAGCATCTGATAATGTTGTAAACCTGGGAAGGATAATCAGTTTGAGATTAGTCCTTTAATTCCCATGACTTGGTGTGCTTGACGATTGTTGATGAAAATGTGGGTAAAGAAAAGGAAGAAATTTTGACACAGTTTACATGCACAGTTTTTGATGTGTTGACAACTTGCTTTTCATTGCTTATAAATAGTTTATTATTATGGGTGGAATATGGTGGAAAGATTGAGCCACCCATAACTTTTTCTTAATAATACAAGGAGCAAAAGAAGTCTGTGGTCTGCATCTTCACACTGCTGGTGGGAGGAAGACTGAAGATCCTAATGCCTGAGTGTAGAGCCACTTGCAAAAGTTTATCTTGCCCATACAGATGAATTTTCTTTCTCATCCTGTTTCTCAGGGTAAAGAATCTGCTATTAATCATGTACTGGATGAGATATTACAATAGTTTCTAGCTCGCTATCTTTCAGCACAGATGGTGATTTTAATGAAAAAATGGGTAAATATATCTGCTGACTTCAGATGAGGATGTCCATGAAGGTTGGACTATATTTTTGGTATGCAGAGTTCAGAAAACCTCAAATGAAAACCTCAAAAGAATTACTAGCTTTTATTAAGATAGATTACTCTTCTTTGTTTCTTTCTTTCATTCATTTGTTTGTTCTTTCTTTTCATTCATTTGTTCATTCTTTTTTGGAGGGGAGAAGTATATTAATTACTCATAGTGTCACTGGGTAGAGAGGGGAGAAAAAAGTTGGAGCTCGGGGTGTAGAGTCCATTCTAGCTGCACTGACAATACAAATTTGTTTGGTTTTAATAGCCAGATTCTGCTCTGTGGCAAGCTGTGCTGGTGAAACCACGGACTAGGAAGCCCATCAGCAAAGACTTGAGTGTCCCATTTAGAAATTAAGAGATTGTTATGATTGTGGCATTGATAACTGCCTTTCAGTTAACAGACTCTTGCCACCATTAGCAATGGTAAGTGGACACAAGTGTTAATTAATTATTTTTTCAGATTAACTGATAAACAATTTTGAGCAGCAGTACTTAGAGATTTTTTTTCCTTTGGTCTTTAACAGGTTCTTTTCTGCTGTAACCTGGACCATCTACTTGAGAAAGCAAGAAAGTGTTGTCCCCACTGCCACTAAGACAGTTAGAGGCAATACTTTCGTAATTCCCTTTGGAGCAGGGAGAAACTGCTTCCTCTGCTTTCACATCACCAGCTGCCATCGTGCTGACTCCATTTCTAGGCCAAATCCACAGCTCAGATTAGCAGGGAGCTGAAAAACAACCCTTAGGAGTCTTACAAAGAAACCAGCCATAGTGTTCCTTGGTTGAGAGCAGGACTCTTTCAGTTGCTCCTCAAATGCAGCTCTTTTTTCGTCAGCAGCCCGTTCAAGATAAAGCTCTGTCTGTGAAAGATGGGAACAGAAAGAACTCAAGCATTGCAGAGAAACAGGGCGTGCTTTATGGACTATTAGGATGGGTGAACACATCAGAAACTTTAACACAGCAACTCTGGGTTTATGTCAGGTGTCTTTCATGGAATAAATGACCTCTCTTTGCTGTTCAGATGAATGCCTTTCCTCAGGCTTGCTGCCATGGACGTGATGTGACCATCCTACACCATTACCTTAGGTTTATGTACACTAGTAATACCACAGCTACTGAATTCCCTTCCACAGGGTTAGGGTTAGGGTCCTTGTGGATATCTTATGTAGGCTGCAGGAGTAGGGCCAGGAGAACAAAGTCTGTGGTGAGTTAAGCATGGGATAGAGAGAACAAAGGGGAGAACTTAACATTTTTACCTTTTGAGATGCAAGTGTTTGGTGGCTTTGGCTTGGGGAAGAGATGACCAGTGAGTAGTGTTGTTCACACTGTATTGCTGCCTGCATGCAATTAGTCAAACAGAAACTTGTATTTTCACAAACAAATAACAAAAATAATCAAATCAAACCAAACCAAACGAAACCAAACCAACCAACCAAACCAAAAAAACCCACCCAACTGGTAATGTATCAACCAGAAAGCTCATGGGGAATAGATATCCCAAAGAAAAACATCAATTCAGTTTGCTGGATTCCCATCAACGATTCTTATTAGACGCATGAGAGTTCCCATGAAATGGATAGTGTAGCTACAGACTTTTTTTTTCTGTGTCTGTAGGGCAACAGGCACTGAAAAGGTTAAAATGTCAGCTGTAGTACCAACCTTTTTGTCCTGCCTCATGCAGCCATGACACTTGAAAATCTGATAAAATTGTCAGTGTTTTGTCTTTAAAATGGCAGTTAGCAGAAAGCTGCATCCTGGCTTCCTTTTGTGGGCATGCAGGGGGAAGGAAGATGAGACCCCAGGGAATGTCTTGCTGTACTAACTCTCACCATAATGGTGAACTCTTTTACTGGTGCACCATGGAAGACTGAAATGAGTATTACTTTCCAAAGATGGTGGTGTCTTCCATAACATCCATATTGGTGGAGACTTTCACCCTCAGATATGCAGAATGAGACCCTATGACTCCCGTGGACTTCCTTTGTGGAACTGGAAATCCAGATTAAGTTCATGGAATAGAAGACATGACCTTCCTAAATGCCTGAAGTATTTACATGCCAGAAGCAGAAGGCTTAAGATACAATTTGTAAAGCTGGTATCTACTCCTAAGTGCATTCACAAATTAATCTGTTGTTGATGTATTCAGTCCACTTCATGATAGCTATTTAAACCTCTCAAAGAACTTGTGTTTGTGACTAAATTTGTCACTGATAAGCATAAATATTAAACACAAACAATATATCAAATTCGTTTCCCTGCATCTCCAGCAAACTTATGTTTGCACTTCCATGATTCATTTATACCAAAAGATTGTTCCAGTTAAATAAAGGAAATAAATAGAATCATAGAATCAACTAGGTTGGAAAAGCCCTTTAAGATCATCAAGTCCAACCTTTACCCCACGATATTGTTTTCAATACAGTAGACAGCATTTCGTTTGGTTAACAATTATAACAAAATACATACTTCTGATTTGCTGCTTGTATGTAGACACCACTTGTGAGAATAGAGGTTCACCATGCAAGGTGTTGAGCACACAGGGTAAAAATTAATTCAGAACAGAGATGTCAAATGAGTTGTTAGTTATTCCTGCATAGAAAACTAGATTCTGGAATGGCTTTCAGGATAACGACTGACAGCCCCATGCCATGTCACTCTAGTTAGCGTGTAAATGTTACCTAGGATGAATCCTTTGTATGGTCCTGAGAGAGCAACCTCTCTGCCACTTTCCTGGTCCCCTTTCTAAGCCATTTTCCAACCTGATCAGCTAAAAATTCTGCGTACTCCAGCAGTTGCTTTTGAAATGGTTTCACAAAGCAACAATTGTGATAATGCCAGACCAGAACACAGGGAAAGTGCTCGGTGCTGCTGAAACACTATGAATTACTGGGATTTCAGTGAACTCTGGGAATGGTATAGGTGCAGTTCTAGTGAATGCCTCAGAAGATACTCTGCCACAGAGAAATGTCATAGCTGTATCTGTAGCTGAGTTTTGCTCCAGAACTTGACCAGTTGGGTCATCTCTGCTTGTTTATCCCTCTTCACAAACTCCAAAGACCAATGCAAAGAGCAACTTTCCATGAGGCAGAAGTGCTGGTCTTTGCTTTTACCTGGGCTGCTGGCTCCCAGAGATAGCTGGTGAGAAGAAGGTGAATTATCACCTTTTTGATGCTTGCTGTCAGGTTTTATTACTGAGATGCAATTTGGGCCCTAACAGCGTATCCTAGTAATAAAACATTTTTTTAAAGTGCTTCAGGAGTCAGAATGAGGCCAGCACTTAAGACTTGATGCTTCCACTTGGTTTTTTACCTTTCAGCTTTTCCTAGGCTACTTTTCTTGCCCTGTTAAAGTGGATCAGGCAGCGCTGTGGGAATTACTACACAGCAAAACATATCTGCAACACAGCAGGCTAGGACATTCAGACATGCTTCAGGCAGATGTTGATGTAATAACTTGCTGAGGCTTTCAGGTACACACAGAGCAATTTATTTTACCTCCATTTGCCACAGATTCCGGCTATCACCTATGCAGTTCCCATCTGATGCACAGCATTCAGAACTATGCACACAGCACTGTCTCCTGCATATATAGGAGAGCAGAATGCTCTGCCAGCACCTGGAACTGATCCCAGTGTCCTGAGGTAGGGAAAGATAGCAAAAATTGCAAAGGGAAAGGAGGGAGAGCAGGCTTTTTTCCTCCAGGTTGTCCAGACTATTAGCAATATAAATCTGACAGCATCCATCTTAGTTCTTCCCTCCTCCCTAGTGCCATAGTTTGAAAATGCACCTAGGTTTTATCAGAAAACCAAAGACAAATTTCACAATGTTATTTACATCTCTTTTGCCCCAAAATGTGCCTCATCCATCTGACTGAACTCTTCCAGCTGTGGTGCAGATACTTGCCAATGTGCAGATGGTGCACAAACTCACAAAAAATGAGGTTCTGACTAAGATCCAAA
The DNA here is from genome assembly GCA_025629905.1 of Lorius lory. Lineage (NCBI taxonomy): Eukaryota > Metazoa > Chordata > Aves > Psittaciformes > Psittaculidae > Lorius > Lorius lory. The sequence goes on along the minus strand of JAOSLQ010121529.1, from coordinate 662 downwards.
CTGGATGTGGTTAGTCTGGCGCTTCTCATCTAGAGGTTGGTACTGCCTCCCCAGTCATTTCTCCCTGCAGACCTTATTCTGGAAATATCAGTGAGGCATATGTCTCAAAAACACTGACTATTCAAGAATTAGACATGCCACTTGCTGATTTATGCTCTTCAAAGAAAGTGAGCTAAAGTCAGTCTGAACAGAAGGAAAATCACTGTAACTGGTTCTGGCACTGTTGAGAGAGCACCTAGTGTGCTTTGTGGGTGATGTTTTCCATGATATCCCACCTGAATATGATTGGTATTTTACTATACACCCAGCATTCGAGCTGATACTTTTCCATGCCAAGTGTATGCCTTTGGCTGAAAGCTATTTATCATAGAATCACAGAAGCACAGAGTGGTTTGGGCTGGAATGGACCTTAAAGCTCATCCATTTCCAAGCCCCTGCCACAGGCAGGGACACCTTCCACTAGACCAGGTTGCTCCAAGCCCCGTCCAGTCTGGCTTTGAGCACTGCCAAGGATGGGGCAGCCACAGCTTCTCTGGGCACCCTGTGCCAAGGCCTCAGCACCCTCACAGGGAAGAACTTCTGCCCAAGAGCTCATCTCAATCTCCCCTCTGTCAGGTTAAAGCCATTCCCCCTTGTCCTGTCCCTACAGGCCCTTGTCCAAA